>NW_023612296.1:0-90545 GCF_013339725.1 Rhipicephalus microplus
ACAAAGTGACTTCCACGCAAAAACATGTCAAACCTTTTTTAGGCAAAAGTGGCGGCGAGGAATTCCGTCTCTGTTGCCGAGTAGTTGCGTTCTGCTCCAATGAAACTGTAGCTTGCGAAAGGAATGGGTCTTACAGCGCCGGCACACTCCCATAAAAGTAGTGCCGCAAAGGCATATTCGCGACATTGATCTGTAACAAAAAAAAGTTTCGTCAGATTTGGCAGCTGATTTGAACGGTACTAGTTATCGCGCTCTTAAGCGTGTCAAAAGCTGCATGTTCACTGCTCTCGAGCCATTCAGAGCATTTCTTGAGCATCTGTGTCAGTAGTTGAGTGATGTCTGGGAACTGTGCAGTGGAATCACAATAAAAAAGCAATAATTCCCAGAAGCAATTACAAACTCTTCGTCTTTGGGGCGTATAAAAATGTAATTGCTAGGAGCTTATTTGGGTTTAGTTTTAGTATGTTACTATCGACAACAAACCCAAAAGGTTGACTTTGTTAGTATTCAGCTGCAATTTTTCAGGAAGAACTGTTGGTATACCTGCTGCTGACATGCACTGTAGAATCGCATGCAAGTGTTCCTCATGGTCTTCATACGTGCATGGAAATACTGTCTCATCATCAGGATATGAAAGGGCATAATTAAAGTTTGCATCGCTCAAGACGATATTCATCATGCTCTGATAGAAACTCGTAAATTTTAAAGACCAAAGGGCATGCGCACAAACTCAAACAAGAATCTATGGCATGTGAACGCCGTTTTCAGGATATCGTCAGAGCCAACCTCGATCTGCAGGTACCCACAATAGCAATCGACAGACGCGAAGAGCTTTGCGTATCCTACCGCATAGGTTATGGTCATTATTGCTGGCAAATGATTGGAATCTGTCACCACCACTTACGTTAAGCTTGTGGCGATCTACACTGAGACGTTCCATACCGTCTTTCGTTGGGGCCGGTACCACTATAGTGGGAATGACCCCAGTTGTACAGTTTGTGGGTTTTCCTATAGAAAGGCTCACGGACTGTCCGAGGGTGGCACGGCTTTGGTATCAATCATCTAGTCCAGATTTGTATCGACAAGGGCTCTCTCGTGCACTTGCTTGCTCCGGGGCACGGCACCAGTATCAATCATTTCGCCCAGAGTTGTGTCGACAACAACTCGCTTGTGCTTGCTCAGTGGTCTTAGGTTGCAACGCCTATGCTGGGCGTCTCCGGTATTCACGCGATGCACTAGTACGTCAGTCTCTTCAGGACGCTCTGTGAGCGTTCCCGAGAACAATGTCTGCATGCAGAACCTCCAGCTTCTTCCGCTAGGGAATCGTTCCCTTGAATTCATCGAGGGCGTTCGTGCCAACTGACGGCAGAGTGTTATGCGTGGCTGTGACGCCTTCATGTTTCCAGGTGCAGAGTCTTTTTTCTCCGCAAAGGGTGTTTTGTTCTCTGGACTGCCCATGAAGGCGGTAGGTTGTTGCCGGAAAGTCAAGTGTGGACCCTTCGCCTGCAACAAACTTTCCGACGAGTTGCATGGGCGCTTATAGATCAGGCACACAAATCACTGGTGCTCTGTTGTCCCATCAACTTTCAGTGTTTCATAAGGCGTTTGATGTCATTCACAAATAAACATTTGCGCTACGAAGCTTTCCAGCTGTACACTGTTCCAGGAATGCGTCACCAATTAAATAGATCCCAGAATAAGTATCAACAAGTTAAGTTCAGGCACGATGATTCCCGGTAATTTAACCATCAGTGGTGGCTCTGGAGAATACACATGCGCTAGGTGGCAAACGAATAGAACTACGACTGACTCACTAGAATGTTCCACGTCTGCACATACTGAGCAGTGTTCCATGTTCGTGCCTTGAAGGCCGTACACTGCGACACTGCCAGTGTTCCATGTCACCGGCCGGAGCAGCTTAATGAATGACCTGTATTCGGGCTTCGGCGTTGCAAAGCATTGCCGCCTTACGTAACCCATTTCACCTCACTGGTCACATACAACGCCTGTCTGCGTTGGCCAGTTAGCCTTTCGGCGGAGTGGCCCAAGGAGTGACCATCACAGGAGCGCCTGTTGCAGTCGATTCGCGTACGCTGAACTTGTGAACCGGGCATCTGTTTCAGGGTGTCTATTAGTTAAATTATTGTTGTCATCTACGCGCAATGCCAGAAACCAAAATTTTGCGATGTAGTGAGGAATTCATCAAATATATCCAAGCGATTACTAGCCTTTACGTAGCTGCGTGTTCCTATGATGTCGTGATCACTGCTTCTGCTGCTGTTGCTGATGGGGAATTCTGACTTGTCTCATTGTATTTTGTGATTGGCGGTCGTGTTACCTACGCACTCAACATGCAAATATCATGGTTTGGTGCATGATGCAGGTCTATTCTTGTGTCACGCAAAATTACATCGGTTATCTTGACTGTGCTACCGACAAAACGCCTGTATAGAGTCTTTTTTTCTTCTGAATCTGGTCAAAAACTTGTATGGCCTTGTTGTAGATAGCTCGAGTGCCACGCAGAAATTCTGACCTGTATGTTTCCGTTTGAGCCCTAATTGGTTCTGTTTTTTCTGGTTGCGTGTAATAGTCGCGAAGGGCATCGGTGAAACTCACCCGACCTCGCATATGGCTGAAAAAGAAAAACCTGGTCATACACGCCACGCTTGGGCAAACGGATGCGATTCAGTTTCTCGCCGGATGTGTACTGCTCTGTGGCTGCTGTGTAATCGGCGCGAACATGCGTCGCGGCCACTTTGTGTCACAATGTCGATGCCGACACGTGTCATTAAGAAAAAAACTCTACATGCTATGATGGGCTGCTGCTCGGAAAGCTGTCTCAAGAGTTCGCATATCTATCAGCCTTCATTTAATCCAGGATGCGCGTGCAAAGGATAGATTGCCTCAAGCTTCTCCTCGAAGCGTGTTAGTTTTACTTTTTTTACTCGAGAAAATTTTTAACATGCAAAATGCAGCGTAACTAATTTTCTTTTATGCTGACCAGAGATATCACGACTGCAGCTCTTCTAAGCCTTGCAGGTCGCAGAGGTTGCACATATATATAAGCCTCCATTCGCATGTTTCATGAGAGGCCAAGGCAGAACACTGAAAATCGGGGTGAGTATTGTAATTTTTGTTTCATAGCACTATGAGTGTCAGCACATCAAAATCATGTTTATGTTGTTAATATTGCAAGCATAAGTTTTGCGAGTTTGTGCAATAAACATTTCTCGTTGTGACAACGATTACAGCGGTGCTACTAGCCGAAACCGCGACATGATGAGAGGCACTATAGTGAAAGGCTCCGGAAATTTGGACTAACGAGCAGTTAACGCGCACCTAAACTTGAACACATGAGCCTGCGGTGTTTTCTCAGCATGGAAATGTGGCCGCCGCAGCCTGGTTTATACAGCTGGTAGATACAGGTTCGATGAGGTTAACAATATCCACAAATATCGTTGTCGCTCATGAATGCTTCTTTCGTTAGGTGTCTTCCAGCGAAGGCGTTCAGCCCCGAAACTCACTGGAACTTTCAGTTTTCATCTATTATTATACCGAACTTTCTTTCATGTATTGTCCCGTCGTGTTTCAGGCTTACGAATTTACTCTCTATTCAATGATACATTTACATCGTGTTGTGATTTATTTACATTTAGACGACTTGAGATTGCGGGAACGGCAGCTTAAAAATTGTATAGACTATCAGCTGAAAAGCAGTTTTTTCGTCAAAACCTGACTAGCTTGATTCTTTAATGCTTCTAACAACGAACGGTACTGACTCGTTATATACCACATTTCCGCAAATTAATTTTCTTTAGTTTAGACCAGCCACGCACATAAGAGCAGGTGCAGTTTAATTTATTAGATGTTAATGAACTGTTCCGATCTGACGAGCAAGTTAAAGCGGATACTCAGCTTTAAGTTCAGCTTTATTTGAGCGTTAGCGCGCATTCCTGTGTGGCTCTCCTCTCTTCCGTCTACGTTTTTGCATTACGTTTACTATGAATTCTCACTAACTTAGTCCAATGTCCACTCCTGGTAATTACTGTCACGAGTGCATCTGTGTCGTCGAACTGCTGTCCATCAAGCGTACTTGCAGGTTCTTGCACCTTGATGACTTTCAACAAACTACACGATGACGTTATTGGGCCCCTACTGTGACATCAATTCATGAACAATTAATCAATTCTCATGGACTTGTGCTTTACTGCTTTGTATTGATGTGTAGCATACCACGCAAGACTTAAATCGCATGAAAGGCAAGTACGTGCTAATGCTACACACCCTTCAGGATGTACGCCAAATCTTAGAAGGCCTGAAATGAAGGATAGACATATGTCTGTCTAGTAGAGAAGGAGAACAAAAACTGAGAAAGAAACGTTAATTTAACTTCACTCATTATAACGAAAGTTTTCCTGCGCAGCTTCGAACACTCAGGCTTTTTTACCGGCTTTATAGTAGAATTTTGTTAAACAAAAATGCCTTTTTAAGGAATTCATTCACAGTACATTGTATCGCATTTACTCTTGCAATCCTCCACAGACTACGCACAGACACTCCGGATCGACATGGGAGCCCTAGTCATTGCGCTCGCATTGTTCGCCACGTATAACCTCGGAAGTGCTGAAAATATCTTTTCGAAGGTTACTGCAGGTAAGTCGTATTACCCTTCCAGCTTAGCACAACTATACACGAAATCGTACTATCCTTTCAGCTCAGCACCACTACACACCCTCTCTACGTTTTTCACAAACAAAGCCATCCTTTAATTCTATGTTGAACAAGGGAAAGAGGCCTTGATCATTCGTGGCCAATGGAAGAAACTTGGCATAAAATTTGCTAGAAGAACCGGAAGGAATGTGTACACGCTGCAATAAACTAATGGCCCTTTACTACTTTTTTTACTTCTTTTCTTTTTGGGGAGATTCGTCTCGAGGCACATTGGTCTGCCTAAGGGCAAGTCACCCTCCCTGGTACTTGTGAACATCTGTCGCCATGCGTGGCTAGCATACGCTGCCGCCTTTCGCGTATTCTTCTAAGTCGCCAGCGCCGATCTCACCTCGTACTCCGCTCGGTAAAGTATGCAAATGAGCAGTGATAAACAACTTCGTTCAATATTTAAGTGATTCACATATCTCCGTCCTTAACTGCTCGCTTTGACATTGTTTCCGAAAACCCTAGCATTTGTCTTGGCCTTTTTCTTGGCATTTGTTTTGGAAGTGGACACTTCGTTGTGAAGAGGGACACTTCACAACGAAGTGGGGATTTTTTTCGGATAGAGGCTGTGGGCAATATGATGCAAAAAGGGAATCATTTGCTTCTGTCCCCTCTAATATGGCGCCAATAGCACCGGTGAGAACACTCTTCGTCATATCAGCCTAAATAACTATGGATTTATTACTTCACTCGAAGGATATAATTGTTCTGTGCAGAAGCGATTGCTTTGATTTTGCTGAGGGGCGACAACTTCATCTCCCCAGATTCCTACAACACTATTGAAGAGCGCAGGTGCAATGCTACGCCATGCCGCCACTTTCAAAATGTTGCCATTCTGACATGACTGCCGCATATAATTCGTTTACATCATGAACGCTTTCTTTGGGCCTAGTTAAAAACTCGAGCCACTATATAGGTTTATCAAGCTGTAGAATTTCCTTCCTTATATCTATAAATAATCAGCCACAGCGCACGCGTTCAAAAACCAAGTACTTTTTGCAAGAACTGTCTTCATCCTAGCATTTTCTTCTTTTATGTAGGTGTTATAGTGCTCTTTAATTTTGTATTGCGATATCCAGTCTGTTTTTCAGTGTTATCTTTTTCTTTTTGTCTGTTAAACATATACGTATTTTTGTTTTGCACTTATTTTCTCACTGTTTTTTTTTCTTTTTCGTCAAGGATATTGTATGTCTTATTTCTTGTTCACATTTTGTGTGCGAGCCCCCCTCCTCCACTTTCTTAATTTTGGGGCTCCTTGAGCATTACCAATCTTGTACATACTTTTCTGCCAACTAATACTGTCGATGTTGAATAAACTTCGGCTTGGACTTCAACCTTTTTCTAGGTATGCGCGAGCGTTCGAGCACTTCGATTATTCAAACAAATATTACAGTATTCGAATTGGTTTCCACAAAAGTTACTATTATTGTAAATTCTGTGCTCTACCATATGAACGTATTACGCATAAGCCAACTGCATTCTTTTTTTTTAAGGTAAATTCTCTGCAATGCTCAATTACCATGCATTCATAGCACCTTTGGATAAAAGGAATATAAACAGGTGTGAGGCACGTTCAAAATTAAGTGCACACATTATCCTCACATCGATTAATCCAGTTTTAAGTTTAAAAGCTTGGCATGCTGGCTTATATGCTCCAAGTATACTACGTATTTTACAGGTTACAACTTCCATTTTGCTGAAAGTGTAATCCCGGTATTATTCCAAGTGCCTTGTACTCTCTTTCGATAAGAAATACTGACACTTGGACAAGTTATGTTTGGAAAAAAAACTTTGCAGGTTAGCTGTACCATAGAAAATATGGCCTGTCTTTCTTCATATGCAAATATACTATTCAAAGTAAATGTGAAACTAGTACATCGTATCTCTGCTGACTTTGAATTTGCTTGAAGCCTAAATATTCGTACATTCGTACATTTTAGATAAAAAATAAGAAACTCTTCCCACTTGTCTTTTTATTGGTTAACTGTGGATGCTTCTGTAATAAACGTATTTCAAACAAATAAACGCACTTTAGGGTGAGTTGTATGTTCTTGTTTTGAGCAAGAAGCTGATAATTTATTCATCAGTTGTGTTCAAACGAGTAGAGCAAACAAAATTGGATATTCAGTTTCGAAAGCATAATTTTACCATGATCATGTTTTAGTCTTTATATATTCGTGACAACGAGCATAAATCTGCCATATTATTTACATATCAACATTGCATGTGTGATCTCTTTCTAAATTAGAAATTCCTTTACCCTGGTACCAGTATAACGCTTGGTAAATTGTTTTAACAGGACCCTGCTATCACACTCCGGACAATGACTGGACCGACAGCGTGAACACCTTCTTACGGAAAATACCTGAAACAATGAGAATGGGCTACTTGGACGACAGCTGGTTAAGCACGTTGTCGCTCGAAAATCCGCAACTGGCAGGCTTAGGAAGCTTGTGGTACTACAAACCTCCGTACGTATTCTGTGCCAATAACAACACTTTCATCGAAGTCGTTGTGTTCGCCGAGGACCCACTGCGAATCAGTGTGGATTGGAGGAGCTGCACCAGCAGCAATGGAACATTAGGATCCACGGTACGTCTCTTTCTGTGTCGCTTTCGCAGAATTACTTTAGCATCCTAAATTGATGCTAAGTGATTCAGCAAATCGGTTTAGACTGTTACTTTGTACTCTGAAAATTCTCAAAGGTTTCGCCATCATAGGTGCCAGCTAAGAAACCAGCACCAAATATTCGTGTTTTTTGTAAATCCCACTCCAAAAGCACTGTACGCCATATGTCGAATTTCAAAGTGAATTTTTCGTATTCTCATGATAGCGTTAAATGGCTCGTTTCGCAAAAAATTCTGCTTTAGTGTCACCGTCCACATCGGGTCGATGCCGGCGCCGTTGGTTGTGAACGAAAAATCGTGATTTTTGCGTGATTAAAAAACAGACCATATTCACAAGACCGAAAATTGAAGAAAGGTGGGAATAAGATAACTAAGAAGAAATACAGGGTCAAAATGGAGATCAAACTCCGGTCATTAGCGTGGCGAGCGGGTGTTCTACCACACAGCCACACCTCTTTCTTTCTTGATTAACTTGCATATCAAAACTTGTCAAATTTCACTTATTCGACAAAACACAAGTGTGTATACACCTACGAAATTCAATGAAGAACTGTCAGCTCTGAGCTGACTGTTGATCAGTGATTTGGCGCACAATCCACTTTGGTACATCCACTTGCTCTTTCAGAACATTAAGAAAATGGCCCACTGATTCGGAAAAGTATTGTATATATGTGGGGTTTAACGTTCCAAAACCACCTTATGATTATGAGAGACGCCGGCAAAAGTATTGCAGCAAAAATTGCACTTCTACATCGGCATTTTCAAAAGCACATTAGGTTTGTCATATACTGCGCAGGCCAAGAAGCATAATTAGCCGGCCTCGGTTTTAACAGAACGAAAATGGATGCCAGGTGGACTTGACGGTAATTTTTTAGGTTTCTCTGCATTAGGTTTCATAAAAACACCTGCTCCAACAGACTATAAACACGTGTTCAATTTTCTTTCTACTCTATTACAGCAGTAACAGCGTATGTCTCATCGGAAGAATAATTGCCAATCTTCCAACCATGTTTTAATTGGTAATGTACCAGTGTGACATTTAAAGAAAAACATTTAAAACCCTTGCTCTAGAAGCATGCATTTTACTCGTTCAAGAACATCCCGTCCTGGGTCTGCGGAGTGTAGCTGGTGGTACAATGGTACAGGCAGTAAATAACCCACATTTACTCACCTGCTTGTGAATTCATTGTAATTGCTTCGTTTTGTTTTTCTTCAATACATGGCACGTACCCCCTCTGGGTAATTAGGCAAGCATGCGACGTCGAGACTTTTAAATGTTATTGTAGGAATGGTATGTGATTCGGAAAATGAATGAAATGGCAATATTGCACAATACATTGAATTTGAACTACAAGTATTATGCTTTTGAGCCTGTATTACAGACTGCCATATTAACCTTGAATACGACAATTTAGAAAATTCAGATTTTACCTTGTTCTAATTACGAAGAATTTTCTATACCCGATTAAAACGGTACTCGTTGAGTAGTTATCTTGAAATTACACATGACATCAAACGCATCTCTGTGGTAGTATCCCAAGCCTGAAGCACCAAAGCTTAAAACAGTTTTATGCGATGAGGTTAAGCCTATTTTTGAATGACCAGTAATGAGAAATCGAGTTATAACGCGACAGTATTTTGTGCGTACATTACAAAACGTAATGTGCAATATTTTCCGATTTTCCGTGAAATTGGCAGAGGTGATATGGAGAGACCACTCCCGTGCAAGTACAAGTTATGGGGAGGATGATGGCATCGAAATCTTTTGACTAGTCACTTCTAATTGTCGAGACTGCATTCAACAAAGCTATTATAGAAATTTTAGGTGCTTGTATTTCGTCCGCGTAGTTACTGCTTCTAATCTGGGGTTATAATATTGACTTCATAGTTTAAAGCCAGCCACCCACTACAAGAGCGCACACATGCTTCTGCAGCCTTAGGCCATAGTACAGCAAGTTCGAAAAGATTTCATACACAGAATTGATTGAAGTACACACTAGGAACAGAATATCGCTATCGCATTAAACTCGTAAAGCTGAAGCTTAACGGTTCCCTGATTTATTCCAGTCATCGGTTCAACAAAATCCTCTGAAACTTGGCATGCAAGGCCTACAGCCTCCTAAAAAAACTATGCACACTTGTGAGCAAAAGAATATGGACAATTTCAGTTCGTATTAGCCGCGACAGGTTGGGTGGCGCCGCTTTTCGGGATGCCTGGATGATGCCGCGGCAACGATTCTTCGATAATCAGCCATTGCGCGCATGCATACCATGGGCTCGCATCATTCTCAGTAAAAATTTTACTCCCTTAAGGGTTTAAACTGGCTTTTTCCCAGAGGGACACCTTATGGGTGTTTTTGGATACACCTAAACAAAGGGTGTTGTTTGAACAACCAGGATGAAGGATGTCCCGCAAAATAGAACTTGGGGTGTTTGGGTGTTCTTACACTTTTAACACCCTCTAAGAGGGTGTTGGAAGGCTGTGTGTACCTGCTATATTGATTCCAAAGGGTAATAACAGAAAAACTTTTCTGTAAAGTCCGCTTGACAAAGCAAGCTAGTTGCATATATATATATATATATATATATATATATATATATATATATATATATATATATATATATATATATATATATATATATATATATATATATATATATCCGACTGGTGGTTCCAGAAACAAATTTTAGCGACCTCTGGCAAGCAAAATTGGAGATGCTGCGCAACTTCTGTGGATTGTTCCACCTGTTCAAATCGCTGACCGCTGACGAGGTCGTAGTTTAAGATGTAGCCTTCGACATCATCACCTCGGAGACCGGAAAACACATGTAGATCATGCAGGCGGGTGTTCTTTGGCAGAGCGGGTGGCGAAGGCTGCAGTAGGACGGCGGCATTAAACGAGCCAAGATTTTCTTGGGCGGCCATGGCAGGGGGTGTTGCGCGACGACACGAGCGGAGCTCCAGCAGGAACAGGCGAGAGGGCTTGGGAGAACGAGAAGTACCATCCACTACCAATGAAGAACCGATTTATGCAGCCAGGCTCGAGCTAAGTTACACTGATAGTGATATATATATATATATATATATATATATATATATATATATATATATATATATATATATATATATCTTCAATGAATCCTGATATACCTAGCATGCCTTGGTATTTTCCAGACTGTCACTGCTCTCAAGTTATATTTATCACAATCGTCTCAAAACCACCATATGATTATGGTAGGCGTCGTATTGGAGCCCCTAGAAATGTTGAAAAAGTGGTGTTCTATAACTTGCACTGAGATCGCACCAATACAGGTCTCTAGCTTTTTGCTGCTATCGAAATGCCCCCGCCACAGTCGGGATCCAACCGCAAGGTTTTCGGGTAAGCAGCCGAGTACCATATTCACTGCCCCACTGCGGTGGCATGGTGTCGTCTTACGGCATAGTGATTGCATGTTGTCTAAAAAAATTAGGGGAATAAACCTTCGCCTTTAGGGGTTGAACGCGATAACGACATCCTGTTCCTAGTGCGTACTTCAGACACTTAGTGCATGAAACCTTTTTGAACTTGCGATGCACCCACTACGTGGAATTGACTTAATAGGCGCAGTAACGTGTGTGCCTTTGTGGTGGGGTACCGGCTTTCAGCCACGGAGCCATTGTGATATTCAGATATTCTGATCCCGTTGGCGATGGACGCTTGTACCACGCATTCTTACGGCAATATTTCATGTTGCATTGTGAAGCATGTATACAGGACGCGTGTGTCTTTGAAGCATGAAGGCTACTTTCACTGCATTTCCAAGCATAGAAAGTTGTTTTCACTGTTTTCACAAGCAGAGGCGTGGCAGTGTGATGGAAAATTCTCTTGCCACGCAAACAGCCCTGGTTCGGTACCCACTCCGATCCAGGATATTGATAATTTATTTGATTTATTTGCATCATTCTCAATTTTTCGGTCACGCATAAGATGAAGATTTTTCACTCACAACCAATGACGCTGATAGCAATGCCGACGCTGGAATTTCTATGAAACAAGCTCGCTATCGCGTTAAAATACTTGTTTTTTTTTCTTAGTAGGCACTCTAATTTTTGAAACAATTCGTGTGGCACTACGCCTCAAGGTAGGGTGTCTGAAGGCAGATTGGTTACGGAAGCAGTCTTTTGCGCATCGGACACGTGAGTTTATTAATTAGTTGACTGATTGAGTGATTTCTTCTCCGCATTTCTAAGGTCTCCGCCACCAACCTGCGGCTCTTGTTCTCGGTTCAGCCAACCACCAACGGTCCTGTCCAAATACGGCTTCACACCGTCAAACCCGACAACCTTGAGGACCCGACGTTGTTCGTGACGGGAGCCAGCGACAGGACGAGTAAATTCGTGAGGGCCATCAGCAATTTGGCAATGCCATACCTCGAGCTCGGCTGGAAGAGCTACCTTCGTGACAATATGAAGTCGCTCATTGACATATATGCGGCCTAACAACGAATTGCCACTGCTTCAACTAAAGATCTGGAAGCCAGAAAGAATAAAGCGAAATAAGGCTGAGCATCAAAAACAGTTTGAAATTTCATTGAACTTGTGTCCCCAATGACCTTCGAAAAAGCATCCCTGTTATCATAATTTAAATGGTTGCTTGTGTTGTATGCAATATTGTCACGGAGTCGTGACGTGGACGAATGGAGCACACCGCGAGTCGAATAATAAATTGTTTATTTGGGCGAACCTATGCCCAGTAAACGGAAAGTCAGACTACAGTAGCAGTCTTGGACTGATAGCGGCGAATGGAGCGTCGGCCTTCGATCAACAACAGTCCAGCGGCGAAGTGCGTCGGCATTTATACTCTTGCCGTCGAATGTTCGAGCGTTATCGCTGGTGGTGGCGTAGGTTCCATAAAAATCTGTACAGTTCGCAGAGTGGGCGTGATCTTATTGAAGTGATCTACTCAAGTCCGGAAGCTTCTCGAAAACTGCAGGCGCGGTTTTCGCTGAGAATTGTGTAGTGTTTTGGGGCGATAACAAAACTTGAGAAATGGAATGTGGCATATTAAGAACACTGAGATACAAGAACGAAAAGGGGAGGCCCAACAAGTGCGAACTTGTTGTTACCTTGCTTCTTCTCTTTGCTTTACATTGCGCTAATTACTGCATAATGTCCTATCAACAAGGCCGAATATCTGCACCTGTGCTAATTGGTTTCTTTGAGATGTCCTATCTCGCTGCGCGATGTAATTACGAATGTTTTTGCCATATTTTCATTTCACAAAACATCGTAGGTGAATTGATGATAAAGCATGCTCACTTATTGTGCTAAGATACGGGATATGACATCGAGGAAAGAGGATAATCCACCACTGGAGAAGTGAAGCAGGTGGACGAGATTCAAACTTTGATTTGTTTTTTGTTTTTGTTTTTTCAATATTCGCGATTGTATATATCCACGCACACACTAGAATGTAAAAGGAGCTCGTAAGCTCCCCAGCAAAAAAAAAAAACTATGAAAACTTTGTACTTGCTGTGCCAAGCCTTGAAATAGAGCGTAGCTAGATGATCTAATTTGCTGTTGTTTATAATAAATGCGAAACATTTCTTAGCGAACTTCGGCGACATTGAGCGTATCTGCCTATCTAGCCACCTACGACTTTTAGCTCTCCTGGACCGTTTCGGGTGAGGTATCAATACCAAACTTGGTAGGGCACAACATGACTATATGAAGAACATATTTTACTAGTCATAACATGAAAATTCATCACACGTATGTCATGAATGTCATGACTTACATTTCATAGCCTTGCTGCTCTTGCGGTGATTTCGTTCACATGACATGTTGGCAAATTGGTGTGGTATGACATGACTGTATGGCGAACACAATCGACAGACCATAACATAAAAATCATTACATGCGTGTGATGTAATGACATGACTACATGCCACACTCATGATGCGCTCGCGGCCGTTTGGCTAGCTTCGAATATATCATATTTGGTATTACGAAACGTGAATGGATGACGAAGGTATGTGACTTGTGCAGACATGATAATCATGAGGTGGGTGTCATGTAACATGACTACATGCCGCGCTCATGATGTGCTCATGGCCGTTTCGCTAGCTTCACGTATACTAAGTTTGGTATTACTGGACGTGAATGGACGACGAAGGCGTGTGCTGAACCGGGTGTGACCCAGTCGCGTTCTGTGGGACACAACAAAGTTATTTTCCTTTCCATATAATTCCATATCCACATAATGAAAGTCCGACTCCCAGTGTCTTATCAACAAGACCCTGGGAGTTCTCTCTCTCTTGCCACCGTCCGCAATGGAAACACAAGAAAGTCATAGTGCGTACGAACCGCTTCATCTTGCTACATATCGCTGCTTCTCGGCGTTGGGCAGAACAACAATAATCCTTAACACACTTACCAGATTGATGGGTCTTCCACAATGTTTGTTATGTTGCTGCTTATAATTACCATGACATAAGGAGACAACTAAAGCCACCTGCCATCTTAAATGAATTGTGAGGAAAAAAGCGTTTCAATGGTGGCGGCGAGTAATTATGATTGATAAGAAGGCATTGAAGCGAGACGCTAGTATTTCAGGCGAATGCGTAACAAGATAATAAAAACAGGCGCGAGGTTTCTTACTTCTTGTGTATTTGTTTAGTTTTTGTTGTTGTTGTTGTAAATAACGGGTCGAAATCTCGAAAGCTGAGAAAAGGTAAAAAACCACCTAGACCCCTCAGAGTGGCTTGGATCATTTCATAGAACACGTATCTATAGCCTATTCCAGTATTGTTTCCGGTGGTTGCACAATATCGTGTGGCCACATGGGAACGGGGCATTACAACCATTACGCACTCCCTCCGGTTCACTCGAGCGCCTGCCAAATATGTAGAGCGCTGACAGGAGATATCGCTGCTAACGGAAGGAAATGTGCCAATATGAGTAAGTGGTACAGCTGCTGTCGACCTGCCGGTGGAGTAGCTCTTACGCTTACAAAGGAGCCAACTTCATCCACATTAACCTTAGTAGCCATATTTTCAATGTCACGACGTGGTTACACTCAAAGTATTGCGCATAACAGTAGCTTATACTTGGTGTTTTTAAGCCGCATTTAAACCTTAGTTGAATACTTTAGACTCCTGTGGATAATGTCTAGCAGTACTCTTTTCTCGGCTAGTTGGTTAATGTTCATGTACAAGCCAGTAAAACACGATGAGGCGCAGAAAAGCTTACAACGCCCCCGATCCCGGGGGCATTGCAAAACTGCTTTAGTTGGAGAAAGCTTTCGGAGGGAAGCTCGGGAGGTTCAATACATCGAATAAAAGATGGTTTTTGCCTTCCATTCGAACTGAGACGGATGCGCGAAGTGGTAAGTTCATACTCTATACGTCCCACGTGATTCAAATTGTACTACTCAGGGTTAAGCAACGCCCATACTTTCGTTTCCATTGTCTTCAGTACCGGGTCATATATCGGCGTAATTTATACTACAACGCGTAAATAAGTGTCGACATTTTGTTCAGATACTAGATTTGTTGTGACTTTACATGGTTATTTTGTGCTGTTGCGTTTACTACTCTTTATACTAGTACACGTGATGTTGGATTAGCATTACACTTGATGTCGGATAGCATGATGTCGAATTAGCAAGTCTGTTTACCTCATATACAGATTTCTTCTCAACCGTCGTCCAGATTACGTAGTCTGTGTGTGTGTGTGTGTGTGTGTGTGTGTGTGTGTGTGTGTGTGTGTGTGTGTGTGTGTGTGCGCGTGTGTGTGCGTGTGCGTGTGCGTGCGTGTGTGTGTGTGTGTGTGTGTGTAGACTTTACCTGAACTTACGTAGCAGCCCACCACCAACAACGTCGCTTGATATGTAGGAGGACCACTGCGAGCTTCGTCTCCGGCATCAAATTGGTGTAAGGAGCTTCCCTATCATGCCAAGCCAGCGAGGTGTTGGGGCGTTGTTCAGCGAACATCACTTGCTATAGATCACAGTCCAACCGAAGTTTAAGGTTGCGTGAAGCTTCAGCGAACGGGTTCTTTGAAAAGTGCCACCACGGTCCTACCTCCCTGAAGTAGAGCAGGCTCTCGCAGTTAGCTTAAGTACCTTAGTTAGGCCTGTGTCAACAGGAGGTGGACCCGACCCGGTATGCCAGTGGCGCATCTGCAGCCATCATTTCGTGCTTTTTCACTAACACAAGATGCAAGAAGACGCCACTGGAGGTATAATAATAATAATAATAATAATTTATATTTATTTTATTTATTCATACTGCAGACTACAAAACGTGGTCCAAGCAGGACGGGCAATCAGGAATCACAAAAACAGAGGACTAAGATTGATCACGAACGTAATGAATAACAAGGTGAGTAAGATGAGGAAATATATACAATGCTACATTAACAAATATACACTATGAGACAAACATACATACTATGCAGGGCGGTCACACTAAGACAAGGTGGTCCACTCAGATACTGTTCGCGGAAAAAAGGAAAATTTATATGTATCTGTTCTAGCAAAATATGGTGTAAAAGAGTTTGGTTGGTGATGTCGTGTATATCTGGTTGACAAAAGGGTTAAATACAATGAAGGGTCAATCGCAACTCTATGGTTAAGCAAGGAACTCAGGAAGTCTAAGCGCAGTTGCCTTCTTCTAGACTGAAGTAGTGGAATGTTGTTAGCTGACATTAGTTCAGATGGAGAATCCGTGTGACGAAATTTAGAATATATAAAGCGAACTGCTTTTCTCTGAATTCTTTCCAATTTGTCTATGTTACATTTGGTGTAGGAATCCCACACTACGCATGCGTACTCCAATTTTGGTCGAATGTAGGATTGATAACACAGAAGTTTTACACTTGGTGGTGAATTGCGGAGCTTGTGTCTCAGGAAGCATAATTTTCTGAAAGCAGATGCACAAGTGTTTTCAATGTGTGAATTCCAAGACAGGTTAGTAGTGAACGTAACAACTAGATATTTGTAGTTATTGACCTGTTTAAGTGTAGATGAACCAAGGGAGTAAGCATAGTGAAGGGGATATTTTTTTCGAGTTATACACATGGAAACTGTTTTTTCTGTATTTACAATTATACCCCATTTGTTGCACCATTTGTATATGTAGTCTAGATTTTTGTGTAGCTCTATTTGATCATGTTTGTTATGAATTTCACGAAATAAAACGCAGTCGTCTGCGAACAAACGAATCTGGACGGTTGGCTCAATTACATCTACAATATTATTTATGTAACACAAGAATAGCAAGGGCCCCAATACACTGCCTTGGGGCACACCCGACGTGACTGGCAAAAGACTCGAATTTTGACCCTCGATGGCGACGTACTGCACCCGATTATTCAGGTATTCAGCTACCCATGTTACCAATACCTTCGAAAGACCTATTTTATTTAATTTATAGATTAATGTCCCATGAGTAACTTTATCGAAGGCCTTACAAAAGTCTAGAAATATGGTGTCTATCTGAATGTTGTCGTCGAGGGCGCTGGCGAATGCATGCGTAACGGTAACAAGCTGCGTCACGGTCGAATACTTTTTTCTAAACCCGTGCTGGAAATGTGTTAGTATAGAGTGTGTTTCAAGAAATTCTGTAATCTGGTTCGCTATAATGTGTTCTATTAGTTTACAGCATGAGGAAGTTAGCGATATTGGCCTGTAATTAGCTACTGATAATCTGTCGCCTCTTTTTGAAGATAGGCGCCACTCGGGCCATTTTCCAGTCACGCGGCAAAGTTGCTGTTGACAGGGAAGCATGAAAGATTATAAAGAGGAATTTGCCAACGCATTCGGCATAACGTCGGAGAAAGGCATCGGGCAGTTCGTCCAGACCGCAACTCTTTTTCGTATTTAAGTTTACAAGCATGGAAACCAAACCAGCATATGAAATGAAATTGACCTCGAATGGTTGAGATGACGCTACAGAAAACGTAGATGCTCCGGAAACATTAAACACGCTATGAAAGTATGTGTTGAAATGATTTGCAATGTCGCCAGGATTTGTAACTATGCGGCTGTCAAGTACAATCTTTGAAATGGGTTTCTTCCTATCTTTAAGATAATTGCAAAACTTGGAAGGATCATTCTTTATAAATTCGGGCATTAAGGTTTTAAAGTAGTATTCTTTTGAGCGATGCATTTTTTCAGCAAGGATTCTTTGGTGCTCCTTGATAACTGCGCGCTGCGCATGCTGCTTCCTTAGCCGTTTAACTTTTCTTTTTAGTTTAACAATTTCATGCGTCATCCATTGCGTACGTTTATGCGTTCGTTTGGGTTTGCTAGGGATAAAGTTATTAATACAGTATTGGCACGTCTCAACAAATTTTTCCCAAAGAGCACACGTGCCTAAAGCGTCATCATTAAATTCTGCAAGTACAGCTTCCATGTATTCTATTACACGGTCATCATCAGCTCTCGAATAATCCTTAAAATACTGCATGGCTGATTTTTCGTGGCTACTGCATTGAAACAGAGGAATTGTCACGCTTACAAGTTCATGATCTGAAAGCCCCTGTTCCACGACTACAGTATATCCTGAAAAAGCACGTTTTACGAATACCAAATCTAGGATAGAGCTTGCATGTCCCTGCACGCGTGTTGGTTGCCTGACTATTTGAGTTAGATCGTGAGCGAGCATGATATCAAATAAAGTGTTAGCATTTTTACTGAACTTGGAACAGGTCAGCCCCTCCCAGTCTACACTTGGCAAATTTAGGTCTCCTATCAAAAAGATTTGCTTATTAAAAAACCTTGACATATGTTCTTTCAGAAAAGTTAGGTACTCCGGGAACGCATCTGGAGGCCTGTAACATGCGTACACGATAAAGCTATGTCCGCAGGACAATTGTACGCACAAGCATTCAAGCATGCCGACATCAGCAGCAATCGTTGCTTCGATATCTGGTTTGACAAGGATGGCTACTCCCCCTCCTCTGGCAGATCGGTCTTTTCGATACACGTTGTAACAGGGGGGAAATACCTCGTCATCACTAATCTCCTCTCGCAACCACGTCTCCGTTATCACCGCAATATGGGGATCATACTGCATAAGCATGCTTTCCAAGGAATCTATTTTATTAGTAACACTGCGCAAGTTTATGTTAATTAATCTAAGTTCTTTTCGTTTGTTTGTGTTCCCGTTATTTTTACACAACCTAGCTTTGTTTTTATAGGGAGGGGTGACAGAAGGCATTTGGTCCGCATTACATTCCTCAGTTATGATTGTCGCGGCTTGTGGCTTCGCGTATTTGGCCGACGGATTTCGGTTTCTACGGTATTTCTGGCATCGTTTTCTGGAACGGGCACTATATCATTTTTGTCTTCGTCCCAGACATATTCCTTCTTGTTGATATATAGCTTGTTGTACACTAGCGAGGCTTTACCGCCATTATCTCGATTCGTTTTACAGCTGCACCATAGTTTTCTTCTGATTTCCCGTACTCTTACAGAGAAATCCTCCCCAATAGAAAAACCTGTGTCTTTTAGTTTGAAACACTGTTTCAAAATTTTTGTCTTGTCTCTTGAATCTAGTAGTTTGAGAATCACGGGCCTGACCTTGCCGGGTGATGGCCGCCCCAGTCTATGGATACGCTCAATAGTCACCGGATCTAGCTCAAGAATGCCCTTTATTATATCATTGTTCACAGTGGATTCTAGCGACTCGTTTTTCTCTTCTTCCGATTCAGGTAGTCCGTAAACAATGATATTGGACCTTCTGCTTTGGTTTTTAAGATCATCAATCCTTGCTTCAAGATTCGCAATCTGTTGCTGACATGACGTGACCTTTATTTCTAGGCTGGCTAATGAATCTAATTTTTTGTCTATATCGGTCAAGCGTTTTTTCTTAATTTCCTTGATGTCGGTTGCAATTTCACTAAGTTGCTTTGCTATTTGTTCTAGAGTAGGGCCGGGGTTAGTCTCAATATCGCCACTTAGCAGAAGGATCCTCCTAACAGATGACGCCACATCAAACAATATGCAACATATTCCGCAACTGAACAACCGTGGGCACGGCAACATCACCAAGAATGCATCGCTAGAACGAAAGCACTTTCTGTATCGTTTGCTTACCTGTACAAAATACAGGAAGGGATTAGATGCGACCCACATGGTGGTGATGCCGCCGTACCCAGTGCCAGCCCAGTCCTCGGGAGTGCCTTTTATAGCCGAACCAGCAGATGACGTCCCCCCGCTACTGGTCACGTGGTGATGTGGTGGTATCTTGCTTTGGAAAACTGATGGGCTTGTCCACGATAAAGCAGGGAGATTGTCAGTCGATTTGTGGCAGTCGGAGGCGTTCCACCCATGCGACGGTGCAACTTTCATCGCACCAGCGCACGTTTCGTTGATGATGTGCACCAGGCCAAATATCTGTACAAAATACAGGAAGGGATTAGATGCGACCCACATGGTGGTGATGCCGCCGTACCCAATAATAATAATAATAATAATAATAATAATAATAATAATAATAATAATAATAATAATAATAATAATAATAATAATAATAATAATAATTGTATTATTGCTAATAATATTTCTATCACCGGTACGGTGAATGTACACGACTTACTGACATTCGCGCTGTGCAGATGCCGGCGCATAGATTAATGCCTAAGACACTTGCCTCCTGAGTGGGGGTGCTAGGTTCGACTGCCAACACTGTATGAGAGTTTCTTTTTGATTGAACAATAAGCAGTGAGTCTCATAGTTTTTTATTGTTTATATCCGTTCTAGATTAGATAAACACGGACAGACACGCAATTTTAGTCATTAATCGCATTGGGTTCTGACGCTCTCACATCATCGCTACAGGACGATAGACCATTCCACAAGGTTTTCAGCGTAGCGAAAGAATGCGACAATGCGCTTCGTTCATTATATCAAGCAATTATCTGACCATACTACAATGCTTAGGGTCATCGGGGCAATGGTGTCTCCAATGGGAGAAACATGAGGCAAGGGTTCCCCTGGTGTGCTGGCTTCCCCGCACTAGATGGGCGAAACTAGTAAAAAAAAACGTTGGGCCCTTATCACCCCTGATAAGGCTCTACTTTTCTCTGACGTCACAACTTCTCACGTGGGCGTACTGTACGTTTGTTCCAAGTTAAAGGCTCCCCAGGGCAGGTTACTGCCCCGCAATGCATGATGACAACCAGCGAAAAATTTTGAGGCTCTTATCACCCTTGATAAGGCTCAACTACTGTCTGACGTAACGCCTTGTCACGTGGGCATACTGTCAGTTGTTTCAAGCTAATGGTTCCTTTATAAGCTGGCTTCCCCACAACGCATGGTCAAAAATATCGAAAAATTTTGTGGCTCTTATCAGCCCTGATAAGGCTCCACTTTTGTCTGACGTCACGCCTTGTAACATGGGCGTACACTACGTTTGTTTCGAGCTAAAAGATTTTCTGAAAAGCTGGCTTCCCCACTACGCATAGTCTTAACCAGCGAAAAATTTTGAGGCTCTTATCGCCCCTGATAAGGCTCAACTTTTGTCTGACGCCACAACTTGTCACATGGGTGTACTCTACGTTTGTTTCGAGCTAAAAGTTCCCCTGAGAAGCTGGCTTTCCCGCAACGTTGGGTCAAAACCAGCGAAAAATTTTGAGGCTCTTATCACCCCCGATAGGGCTTAACTTTTTTCTGACGTCTAGCCTTGTCAGAGTAGGCTTACTGTACGTTTGTTTCGAGCTAAAGGTTTTCCTGAGAAGCTGGCTTCCCTGCAATACGAAGTGAACACTATCGAAAATATTTAGGGCCCTCATTACCCTTGATAAGGCTCAACTTTTGTCTGACGTCACGTCTTGTCACGTGGGCGCTCTTCACGGCAGGGTGCCATGTCAGACAGAAGTCGACTTTTATCAGGGCTGATAAGTGCCTGAAATTTTTCGGTTGTTTTGACTATGCATTGCGGGGACGCCAACTTCTCAGGGTACCCTTTAGCTTGGTACGAACGTACAGAACGCCCACGTAACAAAGTGGACGTCCGGCTAAAGTTGAGCCTTATCAAGGGTGATAAAGGCCTCAAAATTTTTCGCTGGTTTGACAAGACATTGCGGGGAAGCCTGCTGTTTAGGGAAACCTTTGAACCTAAATAAAAGTATACTACGCCCATGGGACAAGAAATGACGTCAGAGAATAGTTGAGCCTTATCAGAGATGATAAGAGCCTTAAATTTTTTCACTGGTTTCAACTATGCCTTCCAGAAAAACCAGCTTCTCAGGAAAACCTTTAGCTCGAAACAAACATACAGTACGCCTATGTTATAAGGCGTGACGTCAGACAAAAGTGGAGCCTTATCTGGGCTGATAAGAGTCTCAGAATTTTTCGCTAGTTTTGACCATGATTTGCGGGGAAGCCAGCTTATTAAACGAACCATTATCTTGAAACAACCATACAGTACACCCACGTGACAAGGCGTGACGTCAGACAGAAGTTCAGCCTCATCAAGAGTGATAAGAGCCTCAATTTTTTCGCTGGTTTTCAATATGCGTTACGGGGAAGCAAGCTTCTTTGGGGAACCTTTCACTCGGAACAAACGTACAGTACGCCCACGTGAGAAGTTGTGACGTCAGACAAAACACGAGCCTTATCAGGGGTGATAAGGGCCCCAACGTTTTTTTTTTTTACTAGTTTCACCCATCTAGTGCGGGGAAGCCAGCACACCAGGGGAACCCTTGCCTCATGTTTCTCCCATTGTAGACACCATTGCCCCGATGACCCTAAGCAATGTAGTATGGTCCGATAATTGCTTGATATAATGAACGAAGCGCATTGTCGCATTCTTTCGCTACGCTGAAAACCTTGTGGAATGGTCTATCGTCCTGTAGCGATGATGTGAGAGCGTCAGAACTCAATGCGATTAATGACTAAAATTGCGTGTCTGTCCGTGTTAATCTAATCTAGAACGGATATAAACAATAAAAAACTATGAGACTCACTGCTTATTGTTTAATCAAAAATAAACTCTCGTACAGTGTTGGGAGTCGAACCTAGCACCTGCGCTCAGGAGGCAAATGTCTTAGGCGTTAAGCTATGCACCGGCATCTGCACAGCACGAATGTCAATACTTCGTGTACCTTCACCATGACGGTGATATAAATATTATTACCATTAATACAATTATTATTATTATTATTATTATTATTATTATTATTATTATTATTATTATTATTATTATTATTATTATTATTATTATTATTATTATTATTATTATTATTATTATTATTATTATTATTATTATTATTATTATTATTATTATTATAACGACGTGAGTGGGTCAGCTGGGAAGCACCATGATTTCTGATTATTTTTTCAATTGCAGTAAACGTGCTATAGCTTAAGAGTGCTCCACTTTTACACATGACTCAAAAGCGAGAGATGCAGACGGGAGAGCGTGTATGGTCCGTTCATAGCGTGCAAATGTCCGTACATCGAAGCTGTCCATGCGTGATGATCCCCTTGTGGCATACCCAGCAGCGACCCTTGGTACCTTCAGTAGTACTATGAAACCTTTCTTACCGTGTTGTTTCGGCTAACTGAACTTGGATGTCGGAGCCTCCGCTTCACGCAACACTGCGTCATTGACACGCTTACGCATATACGGCGTCTTGCGAGCTCGTGTGAAGTCCTGAATTCGCCGCTATAGATTTACATGAAGGAATGAATGAATAAACTTTATTTAAAGTCCGGGAGTTTTCACTGGGCGAGGTGGGAGAAGAGGTGATTAACCCCTGTCCCTTGCCACTCACCGTCGACTCTAAAGGAGGAATGAAAAATTTTTTAATGAGCTCTTCAGCGAATGCGCCGGAACGAAGTGGTCTCCTTTTAGCGGGAATGCAAATGCGTTTGTCGCCGTGTGGCCCCTTGAAACGAGCAGCAGTGAGCCTTTTAGGGCTGAGCTGCAAAGGGAGATCTTCCAACACACTATAATAAGTGGGACAGGGTGAGGGAGATGTTAGGAGTGGGATGAGAGAGGAGCAGATGCATTTGATTTCGGTTGAAGTTACATACTCCTACCAGGTGTACTAGGGTTCTTCATTCTTGGCACACGGGCCATTCCTGGCTGTTCTGGCTCGGCTGCATTATTTAAAGTACTAGAGAGTGCAGAGTGTCTCTGTTCTTGTTTCGCTTTTGCTCCCGTGTTTCAATCTGTCTATTGCTGCTTCTATGGCTCACGCTTAAGCGCGTGTACGGCGTGAACACTACCCATGTGTGCCCCGTCTTGTAATATATAATAGCAACTCGACGAAAAATCAACACGCCACACACGAAGACGCGTTGTAACACATGCGTGTGCTAGGCTATAAACACCGCTAGGTTATAAAAAATATTCGCCTGTGCCTCCCGGGCAATGGAAGAGACTAACTGCAAATGTGCTAGACTGTACCTTGGTAACACCGTAACACCGATACATGAAAGTAGCATAAATGAGTTTCAGAGCAAGTACTTACTATTGAAGGGTTAGTGAGGATCCAAAGTACACCTCATATGTACGACAAAGCAAACCACTATTTCAGTTTTTTTTTGTGTGTGTACACTGAATTTTATGCAGACGGAACTTCGTTTCCCGGTTTCCTCGAGGGTGGCGTCCCCGACCTAATGGGGTGCGGGTTGGTAAGGAGGAGGGGGGGGGGGTGGCTACGGCTTCACAAACTATCATTTACTCAGGAATATACTAATATTCTTGTCATGTCATGTTACGCAACGGAACAATTACACTTAATTGGTTACAGGGGCAGAAAGAGGATATTTTTAATTGGGTAGGAGGGGAAACCACTTAAAGCGAGTTCATTCAGTAGGGGAGGGGTGGGAGTAGTGGAGACAGGTATATAGGTAACCGATTCTGTGTTTAAGCGCTTCTTGGGCGGATTGGTGGTGTGCAAGGGGAGGCACGCAACTATAATCGATGGGCAGCTAGCTAGTGGCCGGGCAAATGGCACTCCTTGGTTTCGTGTACTTGCGAACGGGAGCAAAGGCCAGAGAGGAAAACCAGGCAATGGTGGAGTGTATATAAAAGGATATTCAGGAGTTAGGAGGAGAGTGCGAGATAATTATACTAGGAGATATAAATGCACATATAGAAGATATAGATGAGTATACCAACCCGACAGGCAAAATGATCATGGTTATGTGTGAACGGCTCGATTTGATCATTTGCAACATTACCGAGAAGTGTGAAGGGCGAATAACATGGGAGGTAGGAAGGCTGCAGTCGACGATAGATTACGCACTGATGTCACATAGGATGTATGATAAGCTCTGAGGAATGCACATAGATGAAGGTGGCTCCAGAAGTCTGCAAGTCTGCATAGTGATCACAAACGTATCAAGCTAAGTTTTGGAAGAGCAGTGAAAATGGGAAGGAGACAAGATGAGCAACTACAGGAAAATTTTTATTCAGAAAGGCAAATTGAAATAGCCACTAAACAAATTGAGAAAGTAATCACTGAGGATAATAAAACAGTGTGGACATACACGAATCTAATTAGACTGTTTCAGCTAGAGCTTGCTAAGGCACGTGACAAGTCACTTCGGAAAAGAAGACACAAACCCAAAAGTTGGTGGAATGGGGAAGTTAGGAGAGCCATAGCAAAACGTCAGGAAGCCTCTAGGGAACACAGACATGTTAAGCAGTGGGGTGAACCAGCAGATGATGTTGAAAGAAAATGGGAAATCTTTCTAAGCTGTAGAAGGGATGCATCCCTTCTGATCAATGAAACGATTAGAATAAAGGGGGCCCAGTGGCTGGAAAGTACAGAAAAAAGATAGAAAGGCAGCTGCGAAATTTTGGAACCATCTAAACTCCTTAAGAAATGAGATGAGCCTAGGGCAGAGGTTTATAACTACAGCTCAAGGTGCTAGGCTAGAAGGGGACGAAGCTATTGAATATATAAGAACAAAGGTGACAAAAAAAAATTTCAACACAGAAGTGCTTTATGCACCACAATAGACAAGGATGAATCAAGTGGCGCAAAGGCTCCATTTTCACAACAAGAGTGGGAAAGGGCTGAGAAAACGGTTCCTAGTAGTACATCAACACGCCCAGTTGGCATTCCAATTATGCTGATAAAGACATTATGTCCGAAGTATAAGCAGGCTTTGAGAGAGGCAGTGAGCAAAACAATAATTGATGGAGAAGTTCCCGATGGATGGAAACTTAGCAGGATGAGCATGATCTATAAAGGAAAGGGGGACAAAGCTGACATAAACAACTACCGTCCTATAACAGTGACATCAGTGGTCTACAGGCTGGCGAGGCAGATTATAAAGGAAAGACTGCAGACATGAATAGAGGATGAGGGGGTGCTGGGGGAACTGCAGAATGGGTTTCGGAAACACATGAGGTTGGAAGACAATCTGTTCAAACTGACGCAGTACATAGAAATAGCAGAAAAGGAACACAGGCCCCTATGGCTAGCATTCTTGGATATCAAGGGAGCGTACGATAGCGTGGTTTAAGAGAAATTGTGGGGAATAATGGACACACTAGGCGTGGAAGATGTAGTCACTAATTTTTTTAAAGAAGATCTATAAAAGTAACAAGGTAGTTATAAAGTGGGAAAAACAGGTATCTCAGCCCACAGAGGTGAAACGGGGGCTTAGGCAGGGGTTTCCTGTCACCCTTGTTATTCATGATGTACCTACAAGGATTAGAGGCCAAATTAGAGGGAAGTGGACTGGGCTTCAACCTCTCTTTCGTCAAACAAGAAAAACTCATTGAACAGGCACTACCAGCATTGATGTACGCAGATGATATAGTGCTAATGGCCGACAACAAAAAAGATTTGCAGAGATTGGTGGACATCTGCGGTAATGAGGGAAATAGGTTAGATTTCAGATTCAGTAAAGAAAAATCAGCAGTCATGATTTTTAATGACAATGAAGGTAGTGAGTTCAGAATACAGGAGGTCACGCTAGAGATAACAGATAAATACAAATATCTGGGCGTATGGATAAACAATGGGGCCGAGTACTTAAGGGAACACGAAATATACGTGTCGACTAAAAATAAGAGGAATGCAGCGGTAATGAAAAACAGGGCACTGTGGAAATGCAATAGGTATGATGTTGTGAGAGGAATATGAAAAGGGGTCATGGTTTCTGGTCTGACGTTCGGCAATGCGGTCTTGTGCATGAGATCAGAAGTTCAAGCAAGATTAGAAATTAAGCAACGTGAAATAGGTAGGCTTGCCTTAGGAGCTCACGGGAATACACCAAATCAGGGAGTACAAGGTGATATGGGATGGATATCATTTGAGGGCAGGGAAGCTAACAGCAAGATAAAATTTGAGAAGCGATTGAAAGAAATGGGGGAGGAGCGTTGGGCTAGGAACGTATTCAGCTACTTGTACATGAAGAATGTCGATACAAAATGGCGGAAGCGAACCAGAAAATTGACTGGTAAATACTTGGAAAACAGCAGGGGGCCAAACCAAAAAGAATTATCGGTTAAGAATAAGGTGAAGGAAGCTGAGACCGATATGTGGAGAATTGGCATCATTAAGAAGTCCGCACTAGAGATCTATCGAACTTTTACGCAGGAAATATCCAAGCAAAGTATCTATGATCATACTCGGGGTAGTTCTCTACTGTTTGAGGCCAGGACGGGAGTATTGCGAACAAAACCATATCGGGCCAAATACGAAGGGGTAGACACGGTATGCAGTGCGTGTGGAGAGGAAGAAGAAACTGCCGAACACTTCATAATGTTCTGTAAAGGGCTTCACCCTGTAGTTCAGGTTGATGGCGCAGAGTTTTTCAAAGCACTGGGGTTTAGGGACAATGAGGGCATAATAGACTTTAAGCGGGTAGAATTAACTAGAAGGAGGTTATCTGATTGGTGGCTAAAGTCAAGGCA
This sequence comes from Rhipicephalus microplus, assembly GCF_013339725.1. Taxonomy (NCBI): domain Eukaryota; kingdom Metazoa; phylum Arthropoda; class Arachnida; order Ixodida; family Ixodidae; genus Rhipicephalus; species Rhipicephalus microplus. The sequence goes on from NW_023612296.1 coordinate 27,219, forward strand.
CGAGTGAAAATTGAACCCTTCGCTGCAAAGTACGAATCCTCAACCTTGCTATTTAAGGGAAAAAATAAATCTAGTTTTTGGTTCATTAAGTATTACGGCTTGGTGGCGCTAGCCACCGCCCGATCTCAAGGGTACAGCCATATCCATCCATCCATCCAGGGATTAAATGCACAAACACTAAAGACGACGAGAAAACTTATCCAAGCTCCATTGGCACAGCGTTAGACGTGTACTTTGAAGGTTTTGGGGTCAGTTCCCAGAAATATAATGGGTGCTTCTTCGTCCAAAATAATTCCTTTAAATTTAAATAATTACCACGTGGTAGAGCAAAAGTGTTCACCTGCGAGCTCCATTGCTTAGTTGCCGGTTTATTCATTTGGTGAGGTACACAAATGAAGTTCCCAGCAGACACTATTGAAAGCGAAATGCCTTTAGCAACTGTAACTCCTTTCATCCTTTGGAAGGTCTCAAGGTGACAATTTAGTTCCGCGTCCTATTCTCTAGTTACACTTGTGTGCTCTACGTGGATGACATAGTTCAGTGGTTAAACTGCCAGTAAAATCCATTTTGCATCAGAAGTTGCACCCATGAAACACTAAGTGCAATGATACTTGCGAGCACATGCAGTCTCTGGAATCTAATTTACAAGAACAAATTATGCATTAGCACGTGACTTGATCACATGCACACAGCAGTGTAATTGCTGGAGCAGCGTAAGGTTCTAATGTAGTTAGTGCAGGTGTAGAAAAATGGTACGCCAAATAGGAAGACTAGGTCTGTTAATGAATTAATCGATCTGATCAGCAGCTGATAAAATTCTTGAAGTTAGTGTCCTGGGCATAGAGCCACTGCCAACGCGATTACCACGTAGCAAGAGCTCCCAGAAAGTGAGGTGTCGTGAATGCCATGAGTTGTCGCATACCGGCATGCTAAATGGCGGCAGCCTGCTGGATGCTCATCTATACGTCAGGGATTCATTAATGATAATTTGATCCCGGCAGGCTTCTTCCTGGAGCTTCAGTCTGAAAGGTCATTTTCAATGTTTTTCGCGCCATTTCGTCGGCTGTCACTCTGCAATCAGTTACGGCAGCCGACTCAAGGAGCCTTTTTGCTAGGGAATCGCACGTGCAGTGGTATACCGTTGCTCAACGAAACCGTTTAAGAATTTATATAGATGCGTGCCGATCTGATCAAGCACTCTTACTCCAGACTCACTCGCATTATCTCAAGGGCATACCAGGTAGATATATATGGGACAGCGGCACATATATGCAAGCACACGGACATATTTCTCCTCACACACGCAGATGCTTTCGAAATCTATTACCAGTGTGAGAGTGAACAACTGGCCACGACCCATTGGCGTGCCATACGCACGCCAATGGGTAGGTTGTTCAAACTACGCGGTGTGAAAGCGGCACCGAGAATTGTTCGAAATGGTAGACGCAAAGACGTCGGGCGGAAAGACGCGCAGAGCGCCTTCATATTCGTGTCTACATTTTAGATTGTAGTCTTCATTGCGCTTACTATTTTGAACCATTCTCAGTGCTGCTTTCACACAGCTGAGTTTGAACAGCCTACCCATTGGCATGTGCTGGCCCCCTTCAGGGGGGTGGAGGGTGGAGGTGCCCAGTTATTAACTTTAACAATGGTAATAAGTTTTGAAGGCATGTGCTTGTTGTCAGGCGAAAGCTGTTCACGTGTTTGCATATCTATGCTCGCTCTTCATCCATATCTACCAGGTATGATCTTGAGATAATGCAAGTGAGTCTGGGGAAGAGTTCCTTCATCAGATCGGGCGTATGAAAATTCCTACATAGTTTTGTCGGGCAAGGGTACACTGGTGCCAATTAAATTTGTTTGCAAAAGGTTTCGCCGAGAACAGTTCGAAATAGCAGGCACATGGACAGAAAAAAAGGAAAAGGGGAGTGACATACGAGGCGTCTCCCTCTCCGCGTCTGTCTCCCATTTAGTGCATCTTCTTCGCGCCTACACTTTCGAACCATTCTTGATTCACATTTAACACCGTGAAGGTAAAACAACGTATACTCATAGGCGTGCGCAGAGTTTGAACTTTGAGGGGAGGAAGGGGTTTCGAAGGTTTGTTGTGTCACACCCCTCACCCATTAAGTCAATGCAGGGAAGTAGAGTGAGCCCTCCTCCTTTACGTGACTAGGGAGGCAACCAACCCTTTGCCACCCACCCCTCAGTATGTACGCCATGAACCCACCCATACCACAATGCTTTGAGTGTCTGGTTTGTGCAGACCACAAATTTTCCTCTGTTCTCCTTTTAACATGATCTGCTAAGGCAGGATTTCAAGAGATGACCAGCCCTAAAAGCTGCAGAATATTTCACTATATGGAAGATCGAATGCTTGACTATATGCAAACACATCCTACAAAAGCAGTCACCAGAGAAAGAAAATCTACTTGCCCATGTCGCTGTAGACCTCCAAGCAGTGATATTCCAATACTCGTATGAAGAATGTCCGAGGAGGTTCGTGAAGGCAAAGGCTGGGCGAAGTATGCAGAGGAACCGACGAAGTTGTCCCGTCGGATGCACCAGATGCTCAGGTTGGCAAGCTTGAAGGCAAAGGAGACATCCGTTAATTGCTAGGCACCTGTTTTACCAATGTATACTAGTTTGCTGATAGACACCGGTATCTAGTTTTGACACCAAGTTTATTATACCACGACGTGACAGCGAGATGCATAGTAGACGCTGTTACACATTCAAAAGGACGAAGTTCGCAGTTATGTTGAGTATATACCGTCTTGAATACGATTCAAAGGCAGATTCAATTGCGATATCAGTAACTGATTCATTAAAAATTGTAAGCAATGTTGTGTTTGACAGTGCAGTAGATTGCCAAAACTCAGCGATGAGGGTGAAGTAATTGCCTACTTTAATGGAAGTGTTTTGCCAACTTTAATCTCTCCTTCGCCTGATTGAAAAGAACAGGTTCACCAGCATTGTTTTCAGCATTGCGGTTAACAGGTTCGCAAGGACAAATTTAATGTACCCTATTCATCGGCTGTTCTAAGCTTTTCCTTCGTTTCAATGGAAACAAGACATGCAGTTGCGGTATTCTCAATAGCTCAAGATAACCTTGTTATGTCGCTTCGAATACAGCATCGCAAGTCAGTGGTGACTAACGCAATGGTCACGTCCAAATTAGGCAAACATTACGCAAACTGGAGACTGTGGGAGCATGTACTTAGTTCTAGTACAGCGTAGTTGTTAGTCCAGCACTTTCCCTGTCTGGTTCCTTCACTGTTTTCATGCTTTTGTTTGGTTTCTTGTAAAGTATAGTTGCCTAATGATCATCATGTTTATCGTCATTCGAGTGACGTAAAAACCATTCTCACATCCTTCCTTTTCTCCCAATAAGGTCCCATCATGCACATATACAAAATGGCTTCATCTACGCACGACGTGATCTATTGCACCATTCATCCACAAAATACGTTAGATTGATCAACTTTTCTCCGCATGTTGTACGACATATTCAGAAAAAAAATTTGAATTGTACATAGTGTTTTACCGTGGATCATCGTCATGCAAGTACTAGAATAATTGATAAAACCACCAAATGAAAGAAGAACCCTCTATATGACAAATTGCGATTGGTCATTCAACTCTATAGAGATACACCAGCGCTTCTAGAGGTGGCTCAAGTGCTGTGTCCCGTCGTTCTGGCACAAGAGATTCGAAAATACGGTGTTGAGACAGCTTGATGATACTGAAAGAAACTTGACGCTTATTAAGAATAATTACAGGACAAACATTGTTCTGCGTGACGGACATATCGTGAAACCAAACGAAGATTTCGTGCCCACTGACCCTACGCTCAGCCAGGTCGACGTTTTTCACTAGGCATTACCACCACACTTTACCTATGTGGCCAACATGTCCCTTTCTTGATGTGAGAAGGCGGCTGGGTCATAGATCTCACCCTTGTACTATCGGAGCAACAAAATGAACCACCGCAAGCCACGCTCAGTTATATCGGGCCGCTTTTCATCCACCGTGACACCGCTCTCCTCAAAGAAGGTATCGTGGCCGGGAATCATTGCAGTACTTTCAGCGGAACGCGTTGCCTCGTCGGACTGCATAGCACCTCACTTCCAGTGCCAAAGGACGATACAAATGCTTGGACGGCCATCAGCATGCCCACAGACCTCCGGCGACCTGTCCCTTGTGGTAGAAGGAGCAGCAAGAGGAAAGGAGACACAGCTGTCTCCATGGTTGGACACTGTTCCCAATAAGGTGTTCCGTCGACAAGAACAGGCTGCGATATCAAAAGCTGCTACGCTTTAAAAAAAAGCTGGTAATCTCTTTTGACACTGGGAAAGTTAAGTACTGTTCAGTAACCCTTGCCTATCCCCCCCCCCCTTTATTTTTTTGCTCCGAAGGGCTCTTAGTAGAAAGAAGGTGCATATTTCGGAAGTTACACATTCCTACAACATCACGGAGGGGATTAGGTGGCACTTGGAGAGCCTTCGTTGAAAAGCTACAGCGTTGAGTTACCCGTGGTAAGGCTGCGGGGTTGAGGTGCCGACGACGCCACCGCCACCAACACCGAACGACCCTCACGCCGCCCCGCCGCGGTGGTCTAGTGGCTAAGGTACTCGGCTGCTGACCCGCAGGGCGCGGGTTCGATTCCCGGCTGCGGCGGCTGCATTTCCGATGGAGGCAGAAATGTTGTAGGCCCGTGTGCTCAGATTTGGGCGCACGTTAAAGAACCCCAGGTGGTCGAAATTTCCGAAGCCCTCCACTACGGCGTCTCTTATAATCATATGGTGGTTTTGGGACGTTAAACCCCACAAATGAATGACCCTCACGCTGCCGCCAGTCGAAACCGCATCGGCGCATACCTCTAGTCTGACCACGACTTGGCTTAATTAGCTTGGTCATAGCATGTCCGGGCCTAACTAGCCAAGTATAACGTTCCGCTAAATTGCTAATTAGCCGGCCACACGTTCTTGGTCAGCTAGCAGACGATGAATACGGCGAAGAGGGTGCACACCGGCAGACCAGCGCGCTAGAATCTAGAAGCCGACCGGGATGAATAACACATGGCCAAGGGTTTAGTTTAGCCGCAGTCGCGATGTTGTAGACCAGTCGGCCGGAACTAATCTCAGAGGCCACCGTGATGATTATTCTAAAGAATACTTAGTGCAAGCCTCAAACTCTTGAAAATGAATTCAAAGAGCTCGTGCTTTTAAGCAAATGTAATCAGCGAAGTTTACGACACTTTTATCGCATGGGTGCACTTCTGAACTTAGTAAAACAACGAACAAAAGAAAAAAGGTGCTTGTGGTTTGAAAACACCGCCCAGCTTTGTCAACCATCTTTGACGTGGTGCCAGGTTCCATTGTATAACCAATGAAATGCAGCGCGCCGATGGGTGCATTTTGGTTCTGTTCACTCATTCAAAAGAGGGTGCAGCCAGTGCTCTGAAAGATCCCTAGTTTCGCCGAGCTCAGGCCATTCTGCATAGCACTTCGGCAGGGAAATGCTAAATTTTCCTTGGAATGGCAAAATTTTTTTCTCGCCCAGACCAGCCAGCACACGCTTCATATTGCCGGCGCGAGAGTCACGAGACAAGACTACGCACGTTGAGGTGAACGCCCCTGCCCGCTTTCTGCCGGGTCACGGCATATCCCTGTAACACAGGGAGAGAGGCCGCCAAGGTGAGGAGAACAATGTCTGTTTGGTATGACGACACCTGTGTTGGGAGACGAGCAGGCGCATGTCGGTGGTTTGCTTACGCAGCCGTCGGCGGCAGCGGTGAAAGGTGAGAGACGAATTGGTTGGTAAAAGAGGTAGTACGTTGACGCTCCGCGAGAGAAGAAGGAGAAAAAGGGGTGGTTCACGAGCGGCTAGCAGCGCGAAGGTGAGAGCTGCGCCACCAGTGTGTTCGTATATGTTAATCGGGCCCTGAAACATTTTTCCCAAGTGAATATTGTATAGCTCCATTAAAGGAGTTCATTGCCACACGACTTGACCACCGCAAAAAGACAAGTGCAGTTACAGATTTGACGCACGCTGTAACTGCTTTCCTATTTTTTTGTCTCAATGAGCTCACTGGAAGCTCAGCATTGAGAAGAAAACTTACGTCAAAAGCGTGAGGACCTTGAAACGCTCCCCCCACTTTTCTTTTCCAACCCATGGCTTACCTCCAGTGCATGCGATCGCTCGCGTGCACGGGAAAGTGGAGGCATCTCACCGAGTCACCGGTAACTGTGCCGTCAACGATGCTCATTTGATATGTAGGGTATACCTGTCAGTTCAAGCGCATGAATAAACAGAAAGGAAAAGAGGGCAAGCGCTTTCTCGCAACTAAACTGTTTATAAGAAAGGGCAAAATATATATACAGGCAATTAAAAAACACAACACATGCGTGTGAGGGCAAAAAAGTACACCCATGGCACATCGAGAACACAGGATAAAAGAAGAAAGATTATCTCGGAGCAAAATCTAGAAAAGCGAACTCTTTATCATGCAGCAAAACCGAAGGCTGGCTGACGCATTGTTCTTCTCTTTTTCTTATGTGAAAAGCTTCTGTCAACTCACGAGTTAATTTATTTTTAGATCGAAAAACCACTTCAGTACCCTGAAAAAGAGGATAACAACCGGGCTCTCTGCAATGAGCGGCGAGATGCGATGCACCAAAAGATTTCGCTTGAACTGACAGTTATACCATGCATATCCAACTAGCCCAACTTTCGATTTTGATATGTAGGGTTTAACGTCCCAAAACCACCATATGATTATGAGAGACGCCGTAGTGGAGTGCTCGGGAAATTTAGACCACCTGGGGCTCTTTAACGTGCACCCACGTCTGAGTACACGGGCCTACAACATTTCCGCCTCCATCGGAAATGCAGCCATCACAGCCGGGATTCGATCCCGCGACCTGCGGGTTAGCAGCCGAGTACCTAAGCCACTAGACCACCGCGGCGGGGCGTCAACGATGCTCAGGTCAGCCAGTTGGATATATGTACTCACCTCATACACCCACGAATACGGGAATGTGGCATGGCCATTTCTGTATGTGCTACCATTTGTCGAAAGACAAAGGGACTATACCGAACTGACTTTAATGTATATTTGTAATTTCCTTGCCGCCTGCTAAGCAGTAGTGTATTGTCAGCACTGTCTGTTAGTAATCAGCAGCATTTTCTGGCCACTCTGGATGTGTTGAAGGCCTTTTTGGGGTGCTGACACAGCATGCGGTCAAAGCGTGTACGATGTATTCTTAAAAACGTGGAAGTGTGTACACACTTGGTTAATGACCTCTTACAACGAAGCACCTCAACTGCGTCCTGACACATATAGCTATTGAATGAGAACTAATGAATGACCATGTCAAAATAGAACATACCTTTTTGTTTTTGTTTTTTTTTTCAGATGAGCTGTTCTTGGCTGAAGCAATCATTTGGTCGGTCTGTCTACTAATATAAAACATTAAGGTCACTGATTGAAAACACACAACCGTCCAACATATTTAAACCACGACCTTTATGACTTTAGTTTGTAATTTGAGTGTCGCATATGAGAGCTCACACCTCGCTAAAAGACGACATTAAACAAAAACGAAAGCGCTTTTGTATGTCTTTCTTTGTTTGTACCGTCATTTGACTTTATGTGCGGAGTCATATTGACTAAGATTTACAAGAAAATGATCATCAAGCTCATTTAAAGTGCGCGTATTGAGTACGTTGCAGCATGCATTAAACGTTGCGTTAAAAGTTATCTATATGATGTACTTTTAACCATAGATAATATTTTAATTGCATTTTCCGTTTTAATACTGTCGTTCAGGTTATTATATCGCTCGTGGTATCCATCTACTGTGTAAATTACCTCTATACTCGCTGCGTCGGCGTTCCAAAAATGCTGTGAATTTTTTCGCTGAACTTGTTAACAGTGTGTACTCGACGTATACTCTTGTTAGAGGTTTTGCGTTAAATATATCTAGTTAGGCCCTGGTGGACAACTAAATAAACAAATGAATAAAATCATACACTGTCCTTTCTGGATTTACTTTAAAAGACTCAAATATGGTAAAGCCATCTTGTTTCTTTTCGCTGTCGCTTGTATAGAATCCCGTTACGCCAAAGCGTTCTGCCCCGAACGTGGTTGCACCCTTCCTCCCGAAATCGGTCATGTTGCAAGGTTTCTGTGCCTCATATCGTCTCACAGTGCCACCGTTTCGGGACACCTTTGACTAAATGACGATAACACATTATGACGTCCTATTCTGGCGTCATGTAATACGTATAACGTTATAGTGACGCCATCGCAAGATGATACGTTTTCTCCTACTGCGTGTCGATGCCTCTACCGGCACCAGCGGTCAGTTAGAGCGTTTGATGACAGATCTAAGGCTTTCACTTCGACAAATATAGAAAGCATATCAAAAGCTGCGTTGAGCGAGGCTAGCAGCACGGGCCGGATATGGCGTCGCTTTCGCGGTCACTCTGCAACGGACGCAATTCAGTGGCAAGGCCGCGCTCAATCAGTCCTCGAGTACGAAGGAAGCGACGTGGTTGGTGCGGCGGCTTACGAACTCCGAGCATATCGCGCAACGGCAGACCCTCATGAGGCATCAATTAGTCGCCACAATGCGTGCATCGTCGAGATTGCCACAAGCCTTAGGACGTGGGCCCGTGTTTTTTGTCAAATTGTTTTCCGGCGTACTGCGGAATGCACCCGATATTGTGGCGGTCACATCCTTGAAGAAACACATTGGAGCGTTTATAAACGTGGTACGCCAATGAGTAGGCGCACTTTCAAACGTCGAACGGAGGCGCACGGGACATAAGGTAAGCAACTTAAATTTTTAAGACATATGATGGGAGCATGTCTGTGTTTCGAGTATACAGGGTATCAAGGTTGAACAATGCATTCCACCGAAATGGCTCCAACATGACCACTGTGCTGCCTTTTGTTTTGCAAAAATACATCATAAGATAAAACACCTAACTAATGTTGTGGTAAGCTTCAAAATGTTATCATTTCACGAAGCGTATATTTGCCGAACATCAGTTCGTGGTGTACATGGTGATAGCTTTAGTATCGACGATAGTAAGTGTGAAAAACAATAATGGACAGCCCACAATAGTTACATATTTTTATATTTATTCACAAACAACATCAAAAATATGTCTCCACTCTCAGAAACACATTGGTTACCACCAGTATACACTTTGTGATTAAGAGCTGCAACGTAGTGGAGGGCACCGAAAATTTGTACCGTCAAGAGCTGTTTAACGCGCAAAGACATAGCACCACAAACGGAAATCGACCGTTTCGAATCCTTCGAAATGCGACGGTCACGATCGGGATTGAACCCACGACATCAGGTCGAAGCAAGCTATCATAATTCGTAGCTGCGGGCGAAAACAGCGAATGATGGTTAAGTATTATTTAATTAATTTATTTATTTATTTATTTATCTATTTATTTTATGCTGTCAACCCCGTGTTTGGGGTCATTACAGGGAGGGTGTCACAAAGTATATAACGTTCGCATAAAAAAGAAAAATTCAAAAGCACATATAACTACGAGATGAATAACCAACAACAGAAAAATAAAAAAAACAGTGACAATACACATAAAAATCAACGAATAAATACTCACAACAGAATTTAGCACGCATTACTACAAAAAAAACAGTCTAATGCATTTTCAAAATTCACTGACGTTGTTTGTTGCACAACCGCGTTGGGTAAACTATTCCACATATCTATTGTGCCTGGGAAAAAGGAGTGGCGGAAAGCATTCGTGCGTGTGCAATAAGGTTGAATTGCTCTACTATTATTAAGCCGATCACATCGCCTTGCAGGGGCTGAAGACATAAATCCTTATTTATTTTTGTTTGCCCGCTTGTAATCTGAAAAAGAAATTTAAGGCGATGTTTGCGCTTGCGACATTCCAAAGACTCAAGCTCACAGGACTTTAACAAAGCTGTGACTGAGTGTTTGTGTCGGTATCTACCGCTTATGAAACGGACTGCTACTTTTAGTATTCTTTCAATTCTTGACCACAACACCTTCTGGTGAGGCGACCACACAATACTAGCGTACTCTATATGTATATACAGTTCTTAAGAGCCCACTTCACAGCTCATTTCAGTGTATGACACAAATTTCTCCAAACTTAATGTGGAAAAATAGGCTGGCGGTGATGTTTAATAAGAAATGTTATAATAATTCAATGCCAGCCAAGGAGGTTATAGTTCTTCAAGTGAGTTGTAGACATTTTACCATAACTAGCAGCAGGAAAACATGGGGCAAAAAAGCCCATAAGTGTGGCACTTGATAAGCTCATATATTTTAATGGTCTTGCGTGCGTTTTCTACACTTTTATTAGGATCGAAAAAAAAGTTTATTAGGATCGAACTCGATAAAGGATGTCCTGCAGAATACCACGCATAAACATTTGACCACTCACAAGCGCACCGATTTCGACATCGAGCTTGAGAAACTTCGCGCAATACGCTGTCGTGCAGAACGAAGGTACCGACGGACAAAGTGCATGGATGATTTGAGGCTGGCTAGACGCATTCAAAAGAAAATGCAGCGGCACATGGATAAACTGGCTAGGCGACGTTGGACATCCTTTTGCGAGTCGTTGGATCCACGAAAGCCCCCTATCACTGATATGGCGAACTGTCCGGGGTCTTAGCACAACCTTGGGTCAGCGACACGCGTTTACATCTCTGGCACTTCACCTTCGATGCAGAGAGATTGACGTCACAGAATCTTTCTGTAGAAGAATTGCCGGTGATACCAATTTCACAGTATCGAGAACGGGAACATTTGACAACCCACCGCCCTCACGTGATCCCCGTATGGAATGCCAGTTTTCTATGGATGAGCTAGAGGCGGCACTGGCACTGTGCAGACGTTCTTCAGCACCCGGACCTGACGGCATTACCTATCGTGCCCTTTGTAATCTTGGAGACGAAGCTCGGAAGGCACTCTTACGCCTATACAACGACTCCTGGCAGACTGGTATGGTTCCCCAGGCATGGAAGTCAAGTCGCCTCATTCCACTTCTAAAGGCTGGTAAATCTCCTTTGGATATTGCCTCATACCGTTCTATCGCACTTGCCAGTTGTGTGGGAAAAACGATGGAACGAATGATTCTAACACGAATGGAGTGGTATTTAGAGCACTACGAAATCTATCCAGTATCCATGACCGGATTCAGGCGCGGCCATTCGTCAATCGACAACGTTGTTGATCTGGTGACATATGTTCAACACCAAAAAGCCTGTAAGAGACTGTGCACCGCCCTGTTTCTAGACGTTAAGAGGGCTTACGACAATGTCACCCATGAAGTCATGCTATCTTCGTAAACAAGGCCTCGAGGTGTCCTGCGGAAAATGTGCAGTGGTAGCGTTCACGCGGAAACCAATTTCTGCTTACAGTATATCGATTAATGACGAATACATATCGTTCAGCAGAAGCCACAGGTTCTTGGGAGTCATAATAGATAGAAACCTGTCATGGACTCCACACGTGAACTATGTGAAAAAGCGGCTGATCGCAACATGCCACATGTTCAAATTCCTTGCAGGAAAGAATTGGGGAGTGCCCATACCATCCATGCTACAACTGTACAGAGTGCTGTTTATCGGATTCTTACGGTACAGCTTACCTGCAATATCTAACACCGGCAAGACCAACCTGCGCGCAATTCGGAGCATTCAAGCCCAAGCACTTAAGATAAGCCTTGGAGTACCCCGCAGTGCTTCAACGGCTGAAACCATTGCCATCGCTCAAGATCACTCGATAAATACGCATATTATTACCGAGACAATGCGCATGCACCTCAGGCATTATGCCAGGACCCCTTCTCACCACCTGGCGAGCCTAGCTGCTGAAAGGCCCCGCACGACATACGGCACTATTGTCTCCAAGCATCGTTCATCGTTTGCTGAGACATACGCACCTGCATCAAAGCCACTGCTTCCTCCTTGAAGCTTGAGCCGGCCGCGAGCACACTTGATGATTCCAGGAATGAGGAGAAAATCGGACTTACCGACACAAGCCCTGAAACAACTGAGTCTATTCCTACTGGAAGAAAACTACAGTAACCACGTGCACATTTACACAGATGGGTCTACTACGCCGTCTAGTTGAGGTGGAGCAGTGGTTATACCATCACAAGGGGTAACTCGGTGCTTTAAGACTTCACATGTGACAACTTCCACGACGGCAGAACTCGAGGCTCTGCGCAATGCACTGGAACACATCAATTCAGAAGAAAGACCAGGTAAATGGGCTGTGTTTTCTGACTCAAAACCAGCGTTACAGTGCCTGATATCAGTTCTCCGACGCGGATGCCACGACCAGTTGACCTACCAAACCGTGAAACTTCACCACCTGTTAATACAAAAAGGCCATGGCATCGTCTTTCAGTGGTTACCCGGGCATAGTGGTATAGGCGGCAATGATTCTGCAGATCATGCTGCTCCATGTCACATAAAGAAGCGAACAGCGTTCCGATAGCGCTTTCAAGAGCGGATGCGGCGAGGCAGATTCGTCAACTGGCCCGCAGTCTCACACTGACTGAGTGGAACACACCAAGCATACGACGTACACGACTGACGAGCTCGACCCTTCACTACAACTCCGGCCTCCACCCGGCCTACAATGACGTGAAGCTTCGCTTCTCTATCGGCTTTGGCTGGGAGTTGCTTTCACGAAAGCTTATACCACGTTAATCAGAATTACTGACAGTGCGGCGTGCGATGTTTGCGGCACCGACGAAAATATCCAACACCTTCTGTGTCATTGTCCTTGATTTGCCTCAGATAGACAAGTACTTGCCAACGCAATGCGGCGACTGGATGATCGGCCTCTTTCTGTGCAGGTGCTATTACAGCAACGTACACATGACTCGACAGCTCACAAGGCAGTGAAAACCCTGCTGTGTTTCCTAAGAAAGACAGGCTTGTGTGAACGCCTCTGACACGCGGTAGAGTTCTACACGCTGCAGTGAAATTACTGTCAGTCTCTCCCCCACCCCCTTTGTTCTCTCTCTTCCCTCTTTCTCGTCTTTCTTGTCCCCTTCCTTAATCCCCTAGTGTAGGGTAGCCAACCGGATGTCTTTCTGGTTAACCTCCCTGCCTTCTCCCTTTTTGTTGCTTCCTTCCTTCCTATTAGGATCGACAATACAAATCGAAAGAAAATGTCACTGCTAGTTATTAGAAATGAGGCATGAGTTGGCGTAGAAGCAAATACGCAATGAGGTTTCCCGTAAGCTTAGTACGCTAGTCGTTTAAATACGATCCACCGACACAGATCCTTATATAAGCCGACCAGTTATTATATGCGCGGGGCCATCTGGCTCCGCTGCATGTGCTGTAGTCAGCTAATATTTGGCGCCTCTCACGTAGTTCAGCTCCTAAATAATTCCTGAAATTTATATCTGTATAATATTTCACCAAAAGGACAATGTAGTTTTTCAGATGATAAATGGTTGCTGCAAGTCCTATATATTTACGTCAAACATGCTCTTGTTTTTGCATCATTTCAGTGGTCCCAACTCATCATTTCAGCTGCGTGACATCGTCAAAAGTCTCTGAGCCATCATGGTGCCGCTAGCATTCACATTTGCTTTACTCGCTGTGTTCCAGCTGGGCACTGCCTCAAATAACGACTATAACCTTGTTACAGGTGAGCATTTTACAGTCATCCTGTTTACAATTTAATTTAGTTTCGTTTAACAGAGCATAGGAGTGACGACTAATATGCAGCTACAAGACAAAGTAACGTCAGTATTAATTAAAGGACAGAACTAAGCTAGAGAGTCCTGAACAAGGAACCATCGATGGCGCTAACTCATCATTATCATCATCATTATCATCAACAGCATCATCATCATCATCAGCCTGACTACGTCCAATGCAGGACAAAGGCCTCTCCCATGTTTCATCAGTCAACTCGGTCCTGTGCTTGCTTCTGACAATTTATACCCGCAAACTTCCTAATCTCATCTGCCCACCTAACTTTCTTTCTCCCCCCCCGCCCCTTAGTCCGCTTGCCTTCTCTGGGAATCCAGTTAGTTACCCTTAACGACCAGCGGTTATACTGTCTACGCGCTACATGCCCAGTTAATTTCAATTATGATATCATTAACCCCGTGTCGTTTCCTAATCCACTCTGCTCTCTTCTTGTCTCTTAAGCTTACACCTGCCATTTTCCTTTCCATTGCTCGCTGCGTCGACATTAATTTAAGCTGAACCTTCTTTGTAAGTTTCCAGGTTTCTGCTCCGTAGCTCAGTACCGGCAAGATGCGGCTGTTATACACCTTCCTCTTGAGGGATAGTGACAGTCTGGTGCTAACTATAGCACGCTAACTATAACTAACACAGAATTCACGGCAGTGTTAGGTATACAGATGTCCTTCAATATCGTGATTTCTAGCACATAAAATAATCGAGCTTTTCAGCACCATCCTACGTTCACGTCGAGCTGACGTACACCTCTGGGCAATAATTGCCACTGATTTATGGGTGAATCTAAACCAAGTAATCTTTTTTTAATCAGTGGACATTCCAAACTTTGAAGCAGAAACCTCGTATCTCAGTTAGGCTCTCGAATTCTCACACCAGTGACCTCGATTATCTGTTTTTTTTTTTAACGACATTAGTTATTTTGGTTGAAAAACGGATATATTATACGACAACACGCCGTACAGTTATCCACGTAATTTTTCTTGTTCCGTCGGTACGGTTGAGGTAGTCGTTTACAGATGCATTTTTACGTCCCGTAACTACCAACGTTATCAGAGACGCCCTAGTCGATGGCTTCGCGAAATTTTTACCGACCGGTGTTGCTTGGCAGGCCCTGACAATGTACAGTACACGGGCCTCTGGCATCTCGTTTCGGCCGAGATGCGAAAGCCGGGACCGAGCACGCCACGCTCGAGTCAACAGAAGAGCACCGCCCGCAACCATTGCGATACACTGGCAGCATTTGTTACGCCCACAAAGCATCTGCAGCGTGTTAGAATCTGCTTGGCAGAATATGCAACGATTCCCGACCGCCTATTGAAAAGACTCTGGCAGGTGTTATTAAGTGCGAAGCACCTCAATGTCGAGGCTTGTCAGCGTGTCCTCACGGGGTGTCATATATTCACGGCTCATCAAAAAACTGGTATGCGCCACGAAAGTTGGGTATCTTCCACACCTCACCTCCGATCAACAAAAAAAAGTATGAATCCAACAGTTTGCTGAACAAGCTGCCGACCGCATTAGTGGATGAAACATCCTTCCCTAACTCTCATCGGGGACTGAAGCCGGGAATATAGGGAAGAAGAACTACCTGAGGCTGACCTGCATTTCAACGCAGCCTTCCTGCAATACGTTAGAGTAGCACAAGCACATTTTCCTAAGTGGCCAGTTTCAGGCTCATAAACAATCTACATAATACAACTAGACCAAAACAGCATGCAATTTCTAAGAGTTTTTTTTTCTAAAGGTTGCTAATTGCTTTTATTTAAAAAATATGATAAATTGACACAAAACCAAATTTACCTACTAGACTACAACAGACACTATGTACTGTCTAAATCTATTTTGTAAAGGCTGCCACCGCTACTGCGTTATCAAAGAAATCTCTTTCAGAGCGCCAAAACTCTCCTAGTATTCATGATAGTGGAGCTAAAGCATCCTCCTATACATATTTCACTCTTGACCAGATTTAGTCGCCTCCATGTGACCTGTAATATCCCAGAGGTTTAATTGGAGGATTAAACAACGGGTTGATCGCTTTTGAGGAACCTTGATTAATGCTAACCACTTCTGAAGAGATAGAGATGAAAAAAATATGTGCTTCGCTGACTGCATGCCTCTGGGTATTAAATATTTAAATTCAATCCAGGCTCTATAAAATCTCAAAAAGATCAGAAAAAGTTTCCAGGTACAGGTAATTCGGTATTTAAATATGTTGTACATAAAAACTATACACATGAAGATTTTACAACTATTCAAAATGAAAAATGATTCGTTATGTGTTGGTTTGGTATGTTTATGTTCGGCTCTAGATAAAGTTCGGACGCCGTGTCTATCGACAAATAATTGGAGACTTCATGTGCAGCACGCTGTGACAACAGTCCGGAGATTGACTGGACAGCGACCATCAATGCCTACCTGCGGCGCATTCCACAGTCAATCCCTATATCGGGCAGCAAGGAGAAGGCTTGGATAATGGGATTCAAGACTTCCACACCTGAAGTGACGGGCCTTGGGAGCTTGTGGGCATACAAGCCGCCCTACACGTTCTGCGTCGCGAACCGCACGCTCATTGAGGTCGAGGCGTTCGCCGACGATCCACTGCGAATCAACGCGGAGTGGAACAGCTGCACGGGTGGCACCGGAAAGCTGGGAACCACGGTAACAACTTTTGCAGTAACTTACTTATCTGGTGGTGACGTTGACGATGAAATGAGGAGGCAATCGAACATCTGTGACTTCAATATGTGTACATGGTTAACGCAATATTGAAAAACAAATTGCACATGTATAGCAGTTTGGGCGAGTTTATAAGTAATGATGTTCGGAGTCTTTATAAAGCGCAGCGCAGAGCAAAACGAAATAAAGGTACTCGTAGAAAGCAGGGCAAAACGTGATCACCTCGTTGTCTTCTATTCGCCTTTAATGATTAGGATGCTACACACTATGCGTGGATCAACCTTGTGAAATTTGGAGCCATTGACTCACCTGGTGTCCTCCTTTTTTAATATGTTTAGCTTTTCTACTTCTTAAAACAAAGCCTGGGCAGACAATAATGTAGTCGCGCGTAGCGCGAGGCAGCAGTATACGCAACGATGACCTATAAACTATCCTGCATACGGTGTTTTTTGCGGACCCCCATATCACAACAGCGCACCCGAACATAAGTGCCCCTCATAACCCATGCAAGGTCTATTGCGGATAAAATTTCCGAAGTCGCCAAGACACCTCCTTCCTTTATGTCCATGTTCTCGCTTCTACCTTTACCTCTACCAGTAGCTCTCAGACGATACCATCACGAAACATGTTTGCGCAGCGCAACAAACTAGGGCATAAGAGAGGAGACAATACTAGCCAGAGCAACCGCTTTGTCAAGTCATAAAGAAGTCACATCTTTACCGAAAAGTCGAAGCAATGAACGAAATAGCAACAAGTTGGGAGGTCACGCGCAGTATGACAAGCAGATCGATATGTGCCCCACGTTTCTCACGCACAAATGACACACGAAACATACTCAGAGGTACAGATGAAAGCGAATAAGCGTCTCTGTTGTTACTTCGCTGTGTCTGAAAAGCGCGCCCTTTTCGCAAACGGGGACTATGCAACGATTGCAGTGATCTTTGTGCGCCCGGTAACTACAACAGAGTCGTTCCAGTCACAACCCAAGGCCAGCTAAGACGTACGATCCTGCCCGCCGCAAGATAAGCGCACGCAAACGAGCGTCTCCCCCCTCCTTTTTGCCACAACGTACGCGAGATAAGAGCGCGCGCGCGCCGCCACGTCATGACAATGTGGCGACGCGCGCTCATTGCACCGTCTTGCTGGTAATGCTGAAAACACGATAATTCCCCTCCCCAGATATGCCCGTCAGCAGCGGCATGTGTTAGATATAGATATCTTGCCGTTTGAACGTTGCAGGAGGTGCTTCCCGGTGGCTCATTGGTTAACGCCTCGCACTCACGATTCAGAAGTTCGATTGCGCGCGCCGGAGTCTTTTTCCCGATTCCTTTTCTTTCTTGTGTTTATATATATATATATATATATATATATATATATATATATATATATATATATATATATATATATATATATATATATATATATATATATATATACATGTATGGTAAGTGACGCCGGCGCTGGCAGCAAAATCCAGTTGAGAGTGTCCGTATATTTGCTATCGCAATCACACGAGTTGAAGTTATGCATTGCGTGGCTCTCGCATGATGAGGAGAGCTCAGCTCACTGAATCGTTTCCTAAAATGAATAACTTTGCTGGCAACCTTCTACATGCATTGTTCAACCTTTACACATCCATTTTTTTATTGTTATGAGCTACTTCGCTCCCAGAAAAAGAAAGAGGCACTGATTTCGTCATCTTGGTTGTCACCACGTGCACTCTTCATGTGTACATATAGTAAATTTGTCAAGCAAAAGTGGTTAATGATTTAGAGTACTTGGTACTCTACTGTGGGACACCAATATAGGTCACCCCATGGGCCTCGCACTAAACAAGGCCGCGTTGATAAAAATTGAGCGGTGAACGAGTTTCCGTCCACGAGTCAAAACACGATCATCATAATATCTCTGTACCGATATATTCATCTATCAATATAGCCTACAAATTGGAATATTATAGAGCGTAATCATAGCTTGTGGCGCATGTGAAAACTAAATCGGTATTCAGTTAATGTGAAGGACTTTGAAAGTAATGCATGGTTGAACGGGCACACAAAATGCAAGTCGTTTAGCTTCAAAAGCATTTTTTTTTACCAGAATAGATACTTGGACCAGTTGGTATGCTTCCATCTGGAACAAATGATCATCGCGAAATACAGTATGTCCGAACATGTTAGTCGTTCCTTGCTCGTCCTCATTCTCCACGGCTTTCCTTTCGTTCAAGATAAAACGACGTGTGAATTAGTGTAGTTACTCCGCCACATAGCGTTTCTTTTTGCAATTGAATCATGCTGAGTAACAGTTACGCATTTTGTTGCAGTAACAGTTATACAAATACTATTTAGATGAAGTGGATTCTCTCAATATACTGAGGACCTAGTTGCCATGCCAGGTAATGACGAAGGTGGATACGAAGAAAAATGATGAAATGGTTACTCTTACTTTAGCATGCGTAAACAGTTGGCGCTTTAAGAACGCGACAACGTGTAGAATGTTCATAGAATGAAAGAATTCTTATGGCATATACATAAACAGGTATTCCCAGCATTTTAAAGAGACAGGCAGGCAAAAAACATTTAATTTTACAGGGAATAGAATTAGAGATAGAAAGCCCCAGTAACACAAGGGAGCAAGAAGAAAGGCACGCTTAAAATGTTTATCGATAATACGGAGAACCGAATTACAGCTTGCATAATGCTCACATCATAGTTTGGGCAGGTAAAACCTAAAAACACGGGCTATGTGTGGCACCAAAGCTGTCCGCTGATGCCGCTGCCACCGCCGGTGTCCGTAAGCAGTATTGCAATAAATAAAAAAAAAACTCGGTAAACAGAAAACACCAAGGACATAGCGAGATTCGTGCTCGAGTCCGCTGCGCGGAAGCGCAGTATTCTACCTCTGAGCCACGCCGGGGCTTGGAACTCGTTTCTAAACTGCCTTTAGGTACGCTTGACGCCAGGAAAGGAATCGCGGTAATGTGAGCAATAAAGCGTTTTAGCACACCAAAGGAACAACCAGGTGTCACGCATTGCGGATTGCGCAACGAATGGGTCGTTTCATGCTCAAACTCATTCGAATGCTTGTTCTCCATTATCATTTACTAAGTGCTGTGCATACGCACTGCAGGCATGATTCTTCATCGTCGTCAGCCATGGCATTAAAAAGTTTGCAAAATTCCTAGCAGGTGTGTTGCGAATACCACGCTTCTCCTAAAAATGGCGAAGGATGGCACAGTGAATGCTGGCCAACTACACAAAAAATGTTACTAATAATGGCGTAGTGGGTACCCAGAAAGTGGCGGCAGTTACCCAAATATTATAAAATGCCCTGAAAGGCCACTCTTTCAGCTTTCGTTGGTACTGTGCAGCACGTTCTTCGCAGCCCTGGCGTTTTTGTTTAAGCTGTAGCTAATATTTCTTGGGCTAGTGCTTTCTAAAACCAAGAAATATTATAAAAACTATGTTCGTGGGGGCAAAGAGGGCCGCCTAATGGCATTCCAATGTTACTGGGGAAGTTAAGCTAAAGCTATTGTATGGTAACAACGTTATTCTTCTCTGTAACGTGGGTGTTCCAACCTAATGCTTTCCAAAATTTCTCCCCTATCACATTATTCTCACTAGAGGCTTGTGGTCAAGTCAAACGCGATAGAAGTCGCTATTTGTTCATGTTGTGCTTTGTCAAACTACATGCTAGACTAGGACTACTAGGTTCCCGCGAATTCTAAAGCAAACTGAGATCCATGCATATTTCATTTTCTAAGCTTTTCATCTCTCTACTTTCCAGGTGTCATTCACCAAAAACATCATTTCTCCTGCAAAATTATTTTTAACTTAACGGAAGGCGAAGCGTTCAGTACAGGCAAGAGCGTTTTCGACGCTCTTTTTTGCCCTATATATATAGATCGCCTGCTGCTGCGTTGTAAGCTTCTTGCGCATAACAATCAAGCTGTTTCCACAACATGTTTTAATGAGTCAATTGTTTCTTATGTACCTTTCCAAGATTTCGGCCGCCAGGCTCCGACTCTACTTTGTCGTTGATCCGACTCCCGAGGAACCGCATCGAATTCAGCTTTACAACGTCTCACCCGAACGCATCGACGACGCGCAGCTCTACGTAACGGGGGCCAATCCGGGATTGACCGAGTTTCTGGAAGGATTGGGCGTTTTCTTCATGCCACACCTTCAGCTGTTCTGGAGCAGATTTATTCGTGTTGACGCGGTTGCCATACTCAGGGACGACCTCAAAATCTAATCGACGGTAAGGTTTCAGCACATACATTTAACATTTGTGACGTAAATATCAATAAAGTATGCTTTGCGTCACTATGGCGAGTAGTTTTCTTTCTTACTGATGTGATGGAGCCTATCACCTCTGAACCTGGACTGTGCATCGCAAATAGTCAAACGCAGGTATGCACTTGAAAGGCGTGGCGGCATCATAGGTGACCGTGCAATAAAGATGGCTTGTCCATGAAACGTCAGCTGACGCTTGTCGCCAAGTTGAATTACCACGTACAACGGTGCGTGTTCCGAATGTCGAAAATTAAATTGTTCGAACAAGGCACAGATGGCGCGTCTAATCTCTTGACAGGTAGATAAAGCCCGCAAAATGTACTCACCATCACGTGACCTCGCACTGGTGCACGGGCGTTATGGCAGCCCACGGGCGCTCTCAGGGGCAACACAATCCACTGATAACGGAGGCTACAGGAAGAGCATGCGTGTTGGTTCTAGAGCTGTGATGCTAAGTTTTTTGTTATGCTGACTCACGATACCAGAAAACTCTCTTCGTGTGCACGACTCACATCTGACAAGGCAAGTCGTATTGTCAATAAGGCTGGTGAAGGTAAGCCTACAGGACACACTAAAGCTTACAGAACTAGACGAGCCTAATTAAAGGAACCATGACACGGTCACCCAATAATGTCTTTTTCAGCGAGAACTAGAAGGAGAAGGCTTATTTCGCCTGCACAGAGAAGAAAAATGCCTCTTAAAAGAATTTGTGTGCGCGAATGAGGTCCAGAAGGCGCCGGCTGTAAATCCCACCCACCACCACCGACCACCAATTTGTCATAGTGTCTGTGGCGCCACGTGAAGCAAACAGCGATGCCATCGTCTTTTATCCCAGCTTCTGCTGCTGAAAATTTTGCAGTGTCAGCGCCAAGCTCAATGAAACTAAAAAAAACTTCCATTCTCGTTGAAAATTATCGAGCAACAGGTAACCACAGAACACTGTTGTTCGCCGAAGTGCACACGCTCGCACAGCCAGTTACTTGTTCAGCCAGCTGTGCGCTAAACGGTGGTGTTGTAGGTGAAGGTGAGGAATCGTAGAAGTTATCCCAGTTTTTGTGGTTCACTTGAATGTAGACCGCGATAATGTCGGCAAGATTTCGATGAAATCTCTCGGTCAGGCCGTTAGTTTGACAATGGTAGCTAGACGCTGGCTTGTGTGCAGTGCCAGATGCGCGTAGAACTTCACTTAGCCGTGGGAATAACAACGCCTTTTTGCGGTCGCTCAGAACTATGCTAGGAGCCCATTGACGTAGAATTATAGCGTGAAGGATGAAGTCAACAACTTCCACGAATAAACCAGTAATCATAGACGTTGTTTCGGCGAAGTATGTCAGATAATCTACGGTAGTCACTATTTAAAAATTTCCAGCGCCAGTCATGCGAAGAGGCCCATAACACGTACCTGCGACCTCGAATGGAGTTGTAGGGCACAGAATTGGCTGCGATTGGCCGGTAGGGCAGATGTAGGGAGTATGTGATGCTGCCACAAAAGGCAGGGAACTAACTACATCGCTACGCTGGTAGAAAGGCCTGGCCAGTCGGTCAAGTCAACTCATGGTTAAAGAACCATGTCTTCGCAACACCCATGAGATAAATGGAGGCGCGATGGAGCTCGGTAAAGTCGTCCCACAGATATGACGACTCGGTTATAACGGCGTTTATATAGCCGCAAACTCGGTGGCGAACAAGCGCCACAGATCCGTTCATGAAGCGCACACCCATGAACTATGATGGTGATTGATTGCTGCACAGATGAGGACGAAGTGCACAATTGATGCCTAGAATATATATATATATATATATATATATATATATATATATATATATATATATATATATATATATATATATATATATATATATATATATTCATGAATTAGAACGACGGAATACTAAATACAGCTGGCCCAGGAACGGGTGGTTGTTTTTATTATCCCAATGATGTTCTTGTCGCATACACAAAAAACACTCTCCACGTTTAAAAAAAAATATGATACTACTGCCGAGCATAATAATTACTCACGTTGCCCATCCAAGGGAAACCACTCGAGCGAAACACCAGCCGTGAAATAATCACACAGCGCAGTTTTTTTTTTTTTCTCGCTTAGCATACCGCATCCACCGCCACAAAGTGCGAGGGCACTGCGGCCGTGCGCCAGTGAAAGCAATTTATAGCCGAAGGAACGGTTATCTACAGCTGCAATGAGCTGGCTTATCTTCTATAAAATGCAACACCCCTATTCAACGTGTGAGAAAGAAATAACCTATAAAAGATACGCGCACAACACCTCCATAAAACTGACCGATGCTTTGTTTTGCCGACAAGGCGCCGGTTAACCGAAGCAAAGAAAGCCCGCATAAATGGACTGCCTTCGTAGGCCTTCCATTTCTGAGGATAGGCTTAAGAATGGGGCAAGAAACTATTTTCCCAAATGCCAGGTAGCCGGAAAGCAAATTGCTAGTTCACGCTGCCATGTTTAGGATTTAACACATTTCAATGCAAAATTCCTTTGAGTCTTTGATTTAAATTACTTCACACCACCTCACCTAGTCACGCTTCAATGATACAGCGTACGCTCATATCAGTGTAAATAGGTTTTCAACCCCTTTTAGTTCACAGTTTCGCAACAATAATTGACCTTGGATGCATCGATGGTCATAATACATGACTTATTTTTATCCTAATTAACATCGAGCGTCTCACTATACGTCACCTCACCATATTGCGAAGTTTCATACAGTGATGTCGCCACAGACATTGGCGCAACAAATAACGCCTGTAGCTGAAATAACAAGTCCATCTTTTTCATCGACAGCCATCTGGGTCTTTTCCATCATCAGTCATCAGCCTTTTTTGCAAGCGCATACATCACCAGTCGCAAAGCAAGATCCAGCAGCTGTTCCTCGACACGACTTCGTCGAGAGCAAAATGCGGGATCCCTCACTCTCGGAGTCCGCGGGTCTCCCAGGAATGAAGCTCGCCATCAAACAACGCAATGTGCTTGAGCGACACGCAGCTGTGCCCAGTCTGTTTACGTTCCGCCTGGTGTCGAGAGTACGCGACACAGAAACACCGCTGGCGGCCCGCAGCAGCTGTACCCGCTTTTACAACTCGCTCAGGTTATCGCGGAAACAAGGACGCCTCAAGATTTCGTTCTGTTTCTTTTCCCGCACGCCTAGAATGTAGGCGAGATCAACAACCGGAAACAGTCAACTACAAAGAACGGACAACAGCTCATCTTGTAAACGGATATCCCGTGTATGCCGACGATGCCCACCGTGTCATCACTTCGCAACGCGCGTCCCAGGCTTCCAGGAAGGGTTTCGTGCCATCCACAAAGGTAGGCAACCACTCAGATAAACTAGTGGGGAAAAGGTTTCTAGTGTAAGCAGTACAATCAGCATTTTCGGGTAGTTCACGCACGAATGAGAGACTCAGACTATTGAACTTGAGTATCATTCACCTTTACAATTTTTTATATTTCTTTTTTCTCTGTTTTACTAGTAAACTCATGGACTGATATATTTATCTAAACACCGCCGTTATCAGTGACAATGTTCTTACTTCAGACGGTCGAAATGACGAGTACAATATTCATTCCCGTCGCTGTCGAGTGAGCTGAAGAAAACGTAGCCGCTTCCGAAAAACTCGTGTGGGAATTACGCGCTTCGTGAACTATAACGCCCGCTCCACAAAATGTTAAAGGCAATTACTGCGAGCTCCACTCCTCACTAAATATATTTCTATGGCCCCGAGTTTTTATTTCACAACGCCGCCCGACAGTGTCCACCGGTGGATGAGTTCACCATTCAGCAAAGCCGAAAACATATTGTTCATTTCCTCGAAGATTGATGTTCTCAGTTATTCAATGGGAAACTACGCCTACTACTCCATTGTTCTATAGATGGAGATTTGCTAATGGGCCCCGCTAAACGCTTTGTCTGACACTTTTACATGTGCCGCTACTTGGAACATTGGGCGCTCGCATTGTGTAAAAGCTTCCTTTTCCTGGTGAAAAAAAATATTGACTCGCATACGCAGCAGGCGAAGTCTGGTGATCCCTGCCGGCTGGTGCTGCCACCTCGGCGCTATAGTTGCAATCATCGTGTATGTCAGATGCGCTGAATTCGAACGAACTTGGCGTCTCGCCGCGACGCTAGAGTGCTCTTGGAAAGCTTGTGAGGTGCAACCGTTCATCATCTAAGGTGGAAAACAACAAAGTATCCAACGCTTATCGCGTACATGCAGTATCGTGTACATTTCACGGTGAAATATGCTTGTGTGGAAAGAAAAAAAGCGCACTACTTTGTTCTCTGCCTTTGTGGAATGTTAATTTCGTTAACTCTTTCTTCACTACGCCTACTCCAATCAAACAGCGGTGATAAATCCTTTGCATCGTCGATATTGGTATGTTGAAATTATTTCTCGTGCATCCAGCACTTTCTTGTAGTTACTCCAGTTACTGAGCTTTCAGAATCAGTTTGAGCTTGCCCATTGTGGCAGCATAATGATTTCTGACAGATCATTTTTACACGAAGCAATGTGCGTGTGTTATTGAGAAAATGCACTTGGCTGGGGAACTTGTTAGAAGTGCGTGCCCCTCGTGGTTTATGCTATAGTATACAGTAATATCAATGCTCTGTAATACAAACAACATTTGCAAGTCGAATATCACATTATAGTGTCAACTTCGCAACCTGACCGTGTAGAGCAGAATTAATTATCAGAAATGTATGCCAGGTATTTAGTAGAAAGCCTATTCTACAAAAAAAAATATTTCTAAAGGTCCACCGCATGTATGAAGTGTAAAGGTGGCCTTCTTAGCCAGTTTTCATGAGCTTCGGTTTAGCTTGCATCGTTATATCAGCCACAGGGCCACATGTGGTATCGCCATTCACTCCTTTGGCAGTATCGCCACGCGCACGGGTGTGCACCTGCGCTGTAAAAAGCACGTGCCACTCGAAACTGTCTTGCAATCGCACTTCAGTTGAACGAGTACGAGCTGAGAGTATTAGGATGACAACACCTCGGCTTCAAATTTCAGATGGTGGTCCCACACCGTCCGCAACCACTCCGCCTTTTACGCATTCTTTGCGCATGCACTGGGTGCGCTGCGCTTCACAGATAAAACTGCATTGGGCTACTTCAAAGAGCTTATTGTCCCCTCTTTTCAATAAGATCTGATTTTGATGCCTGGTCAGAAGCCTTACCTAGTAGCAATGAAAATAGTGTGGGCAACAAAAGCATTTTCGCTGTACAAGCCTCCGTTGTACTGTGAGTACGGTGAAACTATTCAACGTAACAAAGCGGAATTTATTGTGTCTTTAGACAAAGTGTCATCCAAGGTTTCTGTGAAGATATAATAAACACAAAGTAACTAGTATTTTATTTACATATATAGATTAAAATGGGCAAAATTATGAAAGTTTGCGTATGAACATCTTTTTTCTTTACATAGCGGAACTATAACATCCGGCGGCTATGTAGACTACATTCGACTTATTTTCCATGAGAAGTTGCTTCGTGCTCTGACAAAACTTGATGAATTATTATTGTGTCAATGGGGCAGTTTATGCATGTACTTGGTCACGCATTACTCATGAAGCGACAAAACTATACAAGCTGATACTCCCCAGAACATGGAGCGGTGAACAAAGGCTCATGGGGTTTGACGACAAAGACGCGTTTTGAAGAGAACGGCGTTGTCCGCGTCTGGGCAGCCTCTTTTCACTAACTTCCCTTTTCGTCGGGCGCCGTCTACCGACAGGCCATCCTTCGCCTGCCCCAAACACAACTACTTCTAACCCAAGAATGTTCTATGTACGCTTGTTGTACATACAACTTCAAGAACCGTATAGGGAGAGGGGGGGGTCCCACTAGGCGCACTGCCGAGACTTCGAGTCGCGCGTAAACATCATACAAAAGTAACTAAAACAACAGCAACAAAAAACATGTTACAAGGAATTCACTATAACGTCATTACATCATTACAAAGCACTATCACACAAGTGTTCGTTTCGAAAACGTTTGTGGTCACGCAAACGCACAAAGTCACGCAAAAGACAACACGAAAGAGTACACACTCGAAAATAAAAAAAATGGGAGGAAACGCAGTCTAGTAGTCACACCCGCGCACTGGTCGGATCGTAACTCGCAGGTTGGACCCTGTCCCGTACACTCCTCGGTGCACCATTGCAATTAATGAACATTCAGACATCACGCTGTATTCGTTCTGCGCGGCCGTCAACTGCGCGATCTGCTTCTGCCATTCGAGCACGTAGCTCCGTCAAGTAAGCAGTCGCAGATTTATTTAGACCTAGTGGAGGTTGCCAATCTCCCATCCAGCTTTTCTGTAGTACGTTTAACGGGCCTTGGGCCATAATACCGTACATTAGCTCAAATGGTGACACCCCTGTTGTCTTATAAGGGATCTCACGATACACCCACAGAACACATGGCATGTAGCAGTCCCAATCTCGCGCATGATCTTGTATGACATGTTTCAACATCGCCTTAATGTTCCGTTCCACCACTATACTAAGCCGTTACTCTGCGGGTGTTCCGGTGTTAAAAAGCGTACCTCCACTCCTAGCTTTTCTGTCAGCTCTCGAGCCAACGTGGCTGTAAAGTTAGTTCCCTGTCACTACATATGAGTTCTGGGACCCCGTACCGCGAGAAGATATCCAAAAACACCTGACAAGTTGCGCCCGCGGTCAAAGCTCAAAGCGGGATGGCCTCAGGCTACCTCGTGCATAAGTCAATCATGCACAAAAAGCGTACCCATGGCCACACGATGATGGTGCAGGTTCTACGGGACCGATATAGTCAAGGTACACTGCTTGAAATGGTGTTTGTGGTCGTGTGAGGGGAGCGATTGGCACTCGATCGGCCATTTTCCTACTGGCGAACTTTTGGCATGTGTAGCAAGACTAACAATGCTTTTTGATGTCCGACACCATTGTCGGCCAAAAGAATGCCTCATTATACGCCTCATTAGCCGTTACTTGCCCTGCCAAAGAAACTGCTCACGATCCCGCTGGATCTGGCTGGTACTTCGACTTCTCCTTAGCACTGACCTCATCTTCACGATCGATTTCCTCGGCAGCGTTCTACTCTGCTCTCACTATCTAAACCACCAATGCCTGCGATTCTCTTCGCGTCTCTTTAAGCTTTTCCAGCGTGTCCGGTGTAAGTAGAGCGTGTACTTCTTCCTTGAGTTCATCTGTGACCACGCACTGTTCAATCAGCTCCGGAGCAGAGCCTCCATCCGGAATATACAGGGCTAACGGGACGTACATTAGGTCAGCTGCAACTGCCTGCCGAAATGCTCCTCTCAAGCGTACTTGGCCTACTCTCTGAAGCCTCTCTGATTGCGGGACTAACTTTTCCCTGATCACTGTAATATCCGCCCCTGAATCTAAACACGCGTGAAACTTGCGACCCGCACCTATGTATTCTATTCGTATTTTAACGCGGACTGAAAGAGCGAGAAAAAAGAAGAGGTAGGACGCTTTCAAGCGATGGTAATTCGGCAGTGACGGTAGAGCGCCGACATTTTTCAGTGTAAATAAACCCATCACATCCGTAACAGCTTTGGTGGGGCGGTGCTAGGTAACTTGCCATCCTGGACCCCGCAGCAGAAATTCTTCGAAGAAGCAGACGCTTAGCTGGCCTACCCCCCGACAACATCAGCATGAACAACGACACAGCAATCCCATTGACGTACTACGCTGCTGCATCCACCAGTGCCACCGACTCGGCACACGGTGGCCGTCGGTCTCGACAACCAGACTACTGGGCACATGGGCCATGAATATTCTCTGGTAAAACTGACGAAGACGTGGACGCTTGGCTAAAACATTTCGACAGAGTGAGCCGCTACTACGAATGAAGCGCGCCGGCGAAGCTCGTGAATGTAGTATTTTTCCTTGCCGGGACAGCCTTGCTTTGGTTCGAAAACCATGAACATGTCCTCCCCACTAGGGATATATTTGTTAAGGAACTGAAGGCCTGCTTTGGGGACACGAGTTCCATGAAAAAGAAAGCTGAGCGAACGCTGTCACGTAGGGCTCAGTTGCCCGGCGAAACGTTCACAACCTACATTGAAGAAATATTGAAGCTTTGCGCGATTGTCAACGCAAATATGTCTGACGAAGACAAAGTCGGTCATTTGTTAAAAGGCATCGCCGAGGACGTGTACAATTTTCAATTTTTAATAACGAAAGAAAACTTGAACACTCCCTATTTTCAGGCAGCAGTGTCGTGCATTCGAGGCGTTGAAGACCCGGAGAATTTTACCCTAGTTCGGGCGCTCGGACAATGTTCCCCCTGTTGCAAGTATGAACGTCGCCACCTGCGAAGACATTTCCTTCCTCGTACGTCGGGTAGTTTGATAAGAGCTTGTACGACTTCAAGCAGGTGACGTTCACCACCACTGCTCGTTCGCCGCGCGCCCTGAACCACCTTCCTACTGAATGCGAGAGCGCCATGTCGAAAACCGACCGCGCACAGAAACTGCAGATTTCACCCCGCGGCTTCCGTTTTCCCCGACGGGTCACGGCCACCACTGGATGTCGTCATCTCGACGTGCCGCCGTGGAACTCCGACCGTCGTCAACCAGGTCTCTACCAGAAGATTACTATGCGTCATCACAAAATGTTCCTGCGGAGCACGACCCGTGTCCGCGTACTTCTGCCAGCTCTGCTCCTGCCAATGTAAACCGACAAGTTCCCGTTTGCTACACATGCGGTCTCCCAGGGCATATTTCGCGCTTCTGTCCCAGACGGCTGCCTGCACTTCCACGTTTTTCGACGTACCCGCCTCGTATGCACAATACCTGGACCTCTCACCTGGCCGACCACCGTCCCCGACAGCAATGACCTAACGAATCTCGCAGCGAGTCCCCCACCCCCGAGTGAAGCCTGACGCCGCCTCCGATACGGTCCCGCTGGTCGCCGTCTGCGCGTCGTCGGTCACCTTACCCGCATCAGCTGGGAAACTAACTGGTGCGTCTGATGGAGGTGTGGTCGCGAGACGGTTAGTCAGTTTCACCAATTCCTCTTTCTGCTGTGATGTTGATGAACAAAGTGCGTGTGTTTATAGACGGTGTTGGTACTCTTGCTCTTGTAGACACTGATGCTGTTGTTTCAGTTATGAGTCTTCGTTTCAAACATCGTTTCTTGGGTCACAAAGTTATGTTCGCGTGGAATCGTAAAGAAACTTTTTGTGGAGTTGGAGGCGAAGCGTTATGCCTGTTGGTATTTGCTCAGTTGTACTCACAATTGGTGGACAAAATTTTCGAGTTGAATTCACTGTACTGGCTCGCGCAACTCATGACGTCATTTTATGAATAGACCTCCTTCATGAATGCGGCGCTATGCTTGACTGTCGAACTTGAGAGATTCTTCGACAAAGTACGTTGCCCGCTGCAATAGTTGACGATTTTCCGACTCTGACCATTGAAGTGCTTTCGTTGTCTGAAGATGTGACGATCCCTGCTCGGACAGCAGGATTTGTGCTTGTATGCTCTTCTCATGTCCGCTCAGGACTCTGCACTGGACTTGTGGAGCCTGATCATGCAAACACCATCAAGAAGAATGTGCTGGTCCCACGGTCTGTCCTTACAGCCATCGACGGACATGCTCGCTTGTGCAGCCTCAGAGCCTGTTCGCAGCCTCAGAGCCTGTTCTTATACCAACCGGATTCAAACAGGGAACGTTCGAGGAGCAGGCCACAATTGACGTCAGAATGGTCTCAGAGTATCCAGCCATCAGTCAGACTGCGCCCAACTACTCAGCCGAGATGAAACGTATGATCAATAAGTCGTTGCCTTCTTCCGAGCAGGATGTCCTCGAGAAGGTGCTTACACGCCATGCGGGAGTCTGATTTCGCTCAAAACAAGCGTTGTTTTATGTTCCCCGAATCCCGTATGCACCACCGCATCAATACGGAAGATGCTACACCGATACGCCAGAAACCCTATCGCGTATCCCCGTCAGAGAGGCAAGTGGTCACCGATCAGGTCAATGACATGCTGCAGAAAGGTGTTATTCAAGAGTTGAGCCGTCCCTGGGCAGCTCCTGTTATATTCGTAAAAAAGAGAGACGACTCTTGGCGATTTTGTGTAGACTACCGCCGTCTCAACGCCGCCACAAAGAAAGACGTGTATCCGCTACCACGCATTGATGATGCTGGTGATCGTCTGCACTCGGCCGCATACTTTTCGTCCGTCGAGCTAAGGTCTGGATACTGGCAAATACCAATGCATCCGTCTGACAAAGAGAAGACTGCTTTTGTCACGACTGATGGGTTATTTGAATTTAACGTAACACCGTTTGGCTTATGTAATGCCCCAGCTACCTTCGAGCGATTCGCGGACTCCATCCTTCGCGGTCTCAAATGGGAGATATGTATGTGTTATCTCGATGATGTAATTATTTTTGGCGAGACATTCCACGAGCACAACCATCGGCTTAGCGTTGTTCTAGATTGCGTCAAACAAGCTGGTCTCGTTTTAAACGCAAAGAAGTGTCATTTTTGTGAGCGTCAAGCCCTTGTGCTTGGATATCTAGTTGACAGGGACGGTATACGGCCAGACCCGCAAGAAATCAGTGCTGTCCGAGACTTCGAGCCACCAACGTCTGTGAAGGATCTCCGTAGCTTCGTGGGCCTGTGTTCTTATTTTCGTTGGTTTATCAAAGACTTCGCCTAGCTTGCTCATCCCCTGACAAAGTTGCTCCGCAAAAACGCCCCATTCTGATGGACCGTTGAGTGTGAGGATGCTTTCGGCAGCTGAAGTATTTGCTGACTTCCGGGCACCTCTTGCGCCATTTTGACCCGGAGGCACTCACGGAACTGCATACAGATGCTAGTGGTATCGGTGTTGGTGCCGTGCTATTTCAGTATCACGACAGCCGCCAGCACGTCGTGGCGTATGCAAGTCCTACTTTGACTAAGGTGGAGAGGAATTGTACGGTCACCGAACTGGAATGTCTTGCGGTTGTTTTCGCCGTCCAAAAGTTATGACCTTATTTGTACGGCCGGCAGTTCAAGATTGTCAGAGATAATCATTCTGTTTGTTGGCTCGTCGGACTACGCGACCCAACTGGCCGGTTGGCTCGTTGGGCCTTACGGCTTCAAGAATATATCTTTTCTGTGACCTACAAGAGCGGTCGATGTCACGCAGATGCCGACTGCTTATCTCGTCTTCCATATCCAACTGTGGACGCTGATGATGATTTCGACAACTACCTGGCTGCAATCTCATCCAACTTCCCAAATTTGGACGTCTTTCGTCACGAGCAACAGCGTGACCCTTCGCTGAAACCAATGATTGATGTGGCTCGTAGCTCTAAACGCGCAACGCCATTCGTGATTCATGACAACCTACTATATCGCAAGAATTACTCCAGCCATGGTTCCACACTACTCCTCATCGTGCCAGAATGCCTACGTCTCGCGGTATTCCAAGCCATGCATGATGACATCACGTCTGGGCCCCTTGGATTTGCCCGAACGCTTCACCGTATCCGACAATGTTTTTACTGGCCTCGACTCTGGAAGACTACCAAGCACTACGTCGCAAGTTGTGATGTCTGCCAACGCCACAAACAACCTACCACACCATTGGCCGGCCCACTGCAGCCGGTTAAGCCACCGACATCAGCATTCGAAAAAGGCGGCATAGATTTACTGGGCCCTTTCCCCAAGTCTACCACCGGCCGCCGCTGGATTATTGTGTGCGTAGATTACCTGACGCGGTATACTGAAATGATGGCGGTCGCTTCAGCCACATAATCTGATGTGTCATGATTTCTTCTGCACTCGATCATACTCCGTCACTGGGCCCCTCGTGTGGTGATAAGTGATCGCGGCCGGCAGTTTACCACTGCCGTTGTCGAAGAGTCGCTATGGCTTGGTGGGTGTCAGTATCGGCATTCCACGTCATACCATCCTCAGACCAATGGCCTCACTGAGCACACCAATTGTACCATCATCAACATGCTTTCAATGTACGTCGCAGCGGATCACAAGAACTGGGATGCCGTATTACCCTTTGTTACATACGCCTTTATACTGCGAAACACGAGGTCACAGGTCATACGCCTTTCTTTCTTCTCCATGCTCGTCGTCCCCAAAGTTTTCTTGACACCATACTTCCTTTTTCAATGAACGAAAACGCCAGTGTCCCGCAGACTTTGTGTCGCATCGAAGAAGCTCGTCGACTTGCTCGGCTCCGAACTCTTTCCGCCCACGCTCGCGCGAAAGACCATTACGACCAAAACATCCGCCTGTGACTATCGCTACAGGTGATTTGGTCTGGCTGTGAACGCCCGTTCGAAAGAAGGGGCTTTGCCAGAAGTTCCTTTCTAAGTACTCAGGACCATTTATCATTACTCAGAGCCTAAGTGGCATCACTTGCGCTGTTGCGAAAGTGACAGCTCAGAACCAGCGTTCGCGCAAGACGCAAATTGTGCACATTGCACGATTGAAGCCCTACAACAACCGATCGCTTGTACTCGCTCGCTGAGCTTCGTCTGGCCCGGAGGAAAATGTGACGCGGACTGAAAGAGCGAGAAAGAAGAAGAGGTAGGACGCTCTCGAGCGATGGTGATTCGGCAGTGACGGTAGAGCGCTGACATTTTTCAGTATAAATAAACCCATCACATCCATAACAATATTAATCTTGATATTCTAGCACCACCGTGTCGAGGCATTAAACTCTCCTCCACCTGTTCACATGCTGCCCGCGCGGTTAGTCTATCCGCAGACAAACGGTCTTGTGCCTCTTCCGCTGCCGTCTGTGTCATTTGGGAGCACTGCCACTGATAGTGTCAGCTCTCTCCGAAAGCATAGAATCGAAAGCCCATTCGCTCGTTTCGCTGAGCTAGCCTAACTGTCGAGCGGTGATTGAAGGTTTCACCATTCTTAGATCGTCCAGTAGCTGGATTTCGTGGCTTTCTATAACTTGTGCTCTCATATATATTTCTGCGCCAGCTTCGCGAGGTCATGAGGGCATAGCCATTCTGCTGTCTTATGCTAAAGCACGTATGTACGCATGTCTTCGCACACCAGCTGCTTGGCTCAGTCTGAAATGAGCAACGCCAGCAGCTCCTGAACACTGCTAGTTTCTCTACTGCAGAGATAATATCAAGCAAAATCTCGAGTCTCGTGGTGAACTGTCCCCATGTTTCATCATTCCGACAGGCGTAAAGGCGGCGTTTGTACTCCTCAGTGAGCTTCAGTTCATGCAGAATCGGATCGCGAACCTCCTCGTATGAAAGTACTCGGTCCTCAGCTAGATTAGCCACCAATACTAGGCTATTTCGGTTCAGCAGTAGCACAATTATTGATATTATATGTGGGGTTTAACGTCTCAAAACCACCATATGATTATGAGAGATGCCGTAGTGGAGGGCTCCGGAAATTTGCTACAGGGTTGCTACGTTACACTCTCTGGGCGTAACCTCCTTGGTTTTAGAAAGGTTTAGCGAGCGTTGTGTCGCAGTGCCATGAATACAGTGAACTAGTATATGCCGTGAACTCGAGGTGGTTAAAGGTGGGAAGTAGACACGAAGTAAAAGCTGAATTCTCCTATCTCTCATTCCCCATTATCAGCCATTGGCATGTACATTGAGCGCTATCTGACAAGAAAGGGTTGCTACGTTATACTCGCTGGGCGTAACCTCCTTGGTTTTAGAAAGGTTTAGCAAGCGTTGGGCCGCAGTGCCATGAATACAGTGAACTAGTATGTACCATGAACTCGAGGTGGTTAAAGGTGGGAAGTAGGCCCGAAGCGTAAGCCGTAAGAAAGTGTGCATGTGCCTCCTCTCGTTTAGTCCTTGGAATGTCCGCTGGATGGCGGTGCTTCTATATGGGGAATATATGATGAAAAGATGCGAGATGGTGGTACTTGGAGTGCTGACTAGATGGACGAATGGACACACAGACAGGTGCATGGACGGACGCACAGATGGCTGCACAGACAGATGGATGGATGCATGAACGGACGCAGGGGCGGATGCATGGACGAACGCAGGAATGGACGCACGGATGGACGTGTGGACCCATAAACAGACGCACGCACAAATGGGCGGTTGGACGCATGGACGGTCACACAAACGGACGCATGGACGGACGGAAGCAAGAATGAATGGACGGACGGATGCTTCGCCACACTCTCCATCATTCACCCCGTGGATATGCTGCCAATTTTTTCCATAATCAAGTACTTAGAGAGGAATTCACCTAGGAACCTGCATACTTCTCATCTAATATTGACAACCCCGATTAAAGTAGCCATTCTTTTCTGCAGCGCTAACCACTATTTGCAATCTTTTTTTTTCCAAAGACAAGCAGAGATTGGAACCGCCGTCCCCCTCCATTGCTGCCACTAAGGACCAAGCACTCTTCATGACGGTAGTTTCACAAACATTTATGGGGGGACTGCTGACTACTATTGTTCTTTGTTTTGGGCAACGAAGCTCCTTATGGCGTGGCTTGTGCTTCCCTCGTTGTAGTGCGTAACCACTGGCGGCACTTATCCGAAAGTGTGGTCCTTAGAATGTCCGCTGGATGGCGGTACTTGTATTTGATGAATACATCATGAAAACATGTGATATGGCGGTACTTGAAGTGTTCACTAGGTAGACGAACGGACTGGTGGATGGAAATACAGATGGACGGACGAACTGGTGGACGTAAGGACGGACGGATGGACAGAGACAGAAGGATGGACGCATTGACGGATGGACAGATGGACAGACAGAGAGATGGCCGCACGAAAACTCTCACGGACAGACAGACAGACAGACAGACAGACAGACAGACACAGACAGACAGACAGACAGACAGACAGACAGACAGACAGACAGACAGACAGACAGACAGACAGACAGACAGACAGACAGACAGGCGAACGTACTGACGGACATGATGGACGCATAGACGAATGCACGGATGGACGGACGCACCAACGGCCACACGGATGGAGGGACACACGAATGGACGCATGGACGGACGCAAGCAAGAATGAATGGATGGACGAAAGCACGGAGGGACTGATGAACGCTTCGCCTCACCAATCATCATTCACTCCGTGGACATGCTGTGATTGTTTTTCTTGTTTTAACTATTTTGATTTTTAGTATTTTCTTAGCTGCTGTTATAATTTTTGCTGTATTCATATTGTGTTCACGCCCTCTGTAACACCCTCTCTGTCTTGCGGATATGCTAATAAATAAGTAATAAATAAATAAATAAATAAATAAATAAATAAATAAATAAATAAATAAATAAATAAAGTGAATAAATAGGTGCCGAATCTAGCAACTCAACTGTTTTCACACGTATGCGTTCACCGCAGCACTGTTCGTTAGTAGTTGAAGGTACAAAACGATGGGCATAACAGTTCGATAAGAAATCACTGAAACCGATTTCTGAAATTCAGGAGCGTAGCCGCACGTCTTTTTTTGTTTTCTTCGCGAGGCGAGGGGGGGGGGGGGGCTTCAAACGTTTTATATACGTTCGCGCGTACATTTGTATGTGGGCGTGTGTATATAAGCTGGCGAATACCCCAACCTTGCCTACGCACGTGCTTGCACAATAGTCTGTGTGCACTGCGACGCCACTGACCGAGCCTCTTTTACTTTTACCTTTAGTTTTAACAACCATTGACGAGACAGCACCAGCCTATAGACTATTTTGTTTTGTTTTTCACGCGAAAGGCGTCCAGTGCACCTGTCTGACGTCTGTCCTTGCGCAACGTCAGCTGTAGAATTCGTGCAACGCACACTTCATCGCACGGCCACTTATCTCGTACACCGCTAGCCAAGCACGTGTCGGACTTGCGTGCAAGCTTTTTCTTCTTTTTTCTACAAGCATTCGACATTTGCTGCGCGCAGGGTTTTTCGCCCATGCTTAGCTGTCAAACGCTTTCCCCGGGCTTCGTGTTTGCGTTGGGACGACTGCGCCCGCAATCAGAAGGCTTTATAGTTCGCGGTCGTGTTACACCGACTCCGATTCATCCTGCGACGATCGCTTTATCTCGACGTTATAGTTTCTGCTTTTCTTGGGTGAGTACCATGAATGTTTTTTGTTTAGTAGCACCGCACGTACTGCATGTAGCGTCAGTGGTAAATAATAGAGAATGTAACATGCAGAGATCGAACGATGAAGTGTGTAAGAATGACATAATGCTGCTATCTACTTGACTTGCAGAACTAACGTAAGCTGTTTCAACAAGCGTGAGCTCTAAACTAGCTCGCCCTTGGCGATTTGCAATCCAAACCTGTATTTCCGTCTTCTATCACCTTGCGGACATTAGCGGACTCTATGGTTTAGTATGCACGATGTATTCAGTGAAGCATTCTATAATGACGCAAAAAAGCATTTCAAGCTATTTTTGACACATTCGCATCACTGAAAGAAAATATGCTATAAGAAAGCGCATTAACATCAAATAAATCAAGGGAGCAACATGCGTATTCTGTTGCTGTCCATTTTTTTTTTTTTGCGTAACGCTATATGACAATAGATAATATACAGGCCAAAAACCCGAAGTATTTTACAACATACGGCAACAGTTCGACGGTGCAAAAAGATATACCATTTCTTACAAGGCACACAATTCATTGATGTAATACAAAAGATAGTCCACCTCGGTGGACCAGTGGCCAGGGTGCTCGGTTGCTGACCCGGGGGTCGCGGGTTGGAGTCCGGCCGCGGCGGTAGCCACATGGTAGTCACAACACCACATGGTCGAAATTTCAGACACCTTCCACTACAGCGTCTCTCACAATCATATCGTGGGTTTTGGGACGTAAAATATCGCACAATGTTATTATTATTAGGAAAACAAAATATAGCCGTGTGCATTCCTAATAACCGAATGAAATCAAACGACATTTGCTTGTGAGTGGGTTTTTTTTACAGATGCGCTTGTGTGTTTTACTCTCCATGTACTGTTCTTCGTTGTTCTTTTTTTTCTAAATTCATGTTCAATATTGACTCGAGGGCTAAGGTGTAGTCTACACCTTCCACGTGCATCATCATCTCCTCATCTATTGTGTAGATGAAAACAAATTCCCGCCACACAATACATTAAAGCAGCAAAGATCATCGGTGGTCAAGTACTTACAAACATCGCTCAAAAGCTGAGAAGATTCCGGTGTGAATAAAACAGCCTTGCAATGCCCTAATCAGGTAACAATCGGGTAAATTTACCAATCGGGTAACATACTTATGAAAATTGGAACTTGAACTTTCTTTGTGGCTACATGAACTACATTAAACCAAAAAAGCAGCGATGTTATAGCTGTTTAGGAACTTCACTGTAATAGTCAATATGAACGAGTACTCGGTATATTAGTGAACCGAAAATGCGTAAAGATTTGACCAGCATATACAACATATAATAGAACGTCACTATCGACTTAACTTTATAACCTTCCTCCGCTCAAAACCAAGTTGGAATAAATTGATAAGAAGACTCAGCGTATCGAAATTTGTTCGGAAGGAATACATAAAGAGTTGTAATTACAAACCAGACTGACATCATTCAATTTCATTAACATATGCGGTTTGCATTGCTTCGCTAATAGCAAAATACAGCAATGAACCCATTAGCTAGACGTGGTCTTTAGCTAGACAGCACTGACTGTGATTCAGGCATAAATATCATCCTATATATTTCAAGCTCCTATTTTTTTTTGTGTTGAGCTGTTGCCTTCAACTTAATACAATAGAACGGCAGCTACTCGGCTTCATTTAGTTGTTTATTAGTTGACAATAATGTTTGATTTGAATGTATTGCGGAAACCTACTATTTTCGCGTCCATATAAATCGACGTCTTAAAAGAACTTACAGATAACCACAAGGCAAGAAAAAGCACATCTCAATATTTCGCAATTATGCTTTACAGCCTGAAAGAAAATCTCAGTGAGTTGCGTACTGCGTCTTTTAGGCCGTAATAAAAAGAGCGTTTGATGCTTTATGTTCACCGTACGGCGTTTGCAAAACCTTCGAAGTAAATATCTGTCAAGCATGGATGCCCAAAGATAGGCCATCAATATACACTGAATAGCTAATCGTTGATCATTCAATATCCTATAAGATCTAGAAAAGATTTTCTTGCGCTTCACATGGCACAAATGCATAACTACGGCCAAGTAATAACCAATGAATAGGCAGTCGATAACCGATGAAGAACAAATCAAGAGTTATCCAATGGTTTATCTATCATGGATCAATAGCCGATAGAAAAAGACAGAGACATGCAAGAAAAGGCAAGGAGGTTAACAAGACGCACGTGCGGTTTACTACCCTGCACTAGTGGAAAGAATGAAGGGGAGAAAAGAGATTGACGAACGACCCGCTCGCATTTCGTTTTTCGGTTGTCCTTAGGAAACGAGAACACTCGCAACTTCGGTCCATTTGCCGCGACAATTCGCTACGCAGCATCACCCAACTAATCGAATTTGCAGCCGTGTACACATTGCGAATATCCAGTACACAAAGTGCATCACATATCCGCGCTGCAGTTCACAGACACAAAAACACGGTCTTCTAGAGTCGCCCACAAGCACACCAGTACACCACGAAAATGTTTGTCAGGCTTGGCGATCCGTGCCTGTCGAGCGACGAGCGCAAGCAAGCGTTGGCACGACTGTGCAGCGAAACAGTGCGGTCTAAACAGAGTGACGTCAGAGCCCGCGGCAGAGACAGTGAGCAGGCCTCAAATTATCCAGGTGGTATTGGACGACACCTGGTCAGCCGGTCTTATTTTGGCCATTGTGGCAAAAAGGGAACCATCCACGTTGACCACCCGCATCTTCGGGTATGTTTTAACCATCTTGCGTCGTCAATCGTTCAGTAATAGGCGAGCAGCATTTTATGCGGTCTTGTGCTCAGTGCAGCCATCTTTGTTTGTCACGAGTAATTTTAGTACTGGCGATTGGCTCTTCCAAGTGCGTCATCAGGCTAGACCCGAAATGTGCCCCGGATGGCGCAAAATAGTTTCTTGCACCTGTCTTATTTCTTAATTATTGAAGCACAGCTGTACGTGATAGTGACGTGTGTCTTAGAATTGTTAATACAGTATTACGATAAGTACAGAACATTGCTCTGCCTTTACATGTAGGTACTTGTTATTGTCTGTCTGCATTCTTTGCGTACGCTCCTTCATGAGCCTTTGTAGGAGCTGCCGTACCTGCAACTAAAATAAAGTTCCAAAACTAACCTTCTGCGCTTCCATAACCTTTTGCATGCCCTCAGTGTTCTTTTCATGTAAATCCACTTCCAACATACAGACTACATTTTGTAAACAGGAATGTGTACCTTAAAACGAAACTTTCAGCTAGTTCTACAGCGCGAAGACCATCAAATAGGAAGCTTCTATGCCTGTCATGTAGCCCTGCATATTACTCCTTAGTTCCGGCTAGCTTTTCGCTAAAATTTATTCGTTGTTTCATTGTTCTTTGGTTTTAAAGACAGAAAAGAAAAACGATTACTTGATTTAAATTGATGATTACAGCTCTGAGAGCTCTACTGCCATAAGTTTCACTATCATACGTTAATGATTAGCGGAGGATGCCAAGGTTGCCGTTTCATTTTCAAATTTCGCGCTGAAATCTCTGCATATGACGTCAAAATTTTCAGAATGTGTTTATCCTGCTTTCATGACGATGGCTCGATCAAATTTTTCTAAACTTGGTATTCTGGTTCTATGACACTTACAAATGACAATGTATTCCATTTTTATCGCTTAAAAACTGCGTAAAACCCAGTAGACGCTTTCGAAATTTACGACATCATGTTCATGCGGTAATCTCCCAGAGGCGTATCCACCTGCAGTTGTTTTTTCGCGCGTTTTCCCTCTTACCAAATGTCAAGTAGTGGTAACAGTGGTATTTTCAGGATGGGGAAATTCTACTTTAACAGGTAAAAAATCGTTTTCCTCTTTAGCGTTTCTTTAAGAAATGTGGATTCATTGCGACATATGAGCAATCAAGACTGTGCATGAGTGGGACGCTAGCGTTCCAGTTCTATTGTGCTCCATTTCACCCACGCGTTCACCCAAAACGCGTATTACGGTACATAACTTTGAGAAAACATTTCGTCGCCCATAAGCACAACCATAAGAAGACGAAGCACAGGAGTGAGATGCGAAAGACACTCTTTTCCTGTGCTTCGTCTTTCTTCTTCTGTTGGAATTTTTCATCAAGCTGTTGCAAGTGCTACTTCATTGCCCAACATGCACCGCCACTCTGGTAGCGTTCGACCACGGCCTCACCTCCCGTAATGCCATTTGCGTGGGCACACCGTGGCGCTTGCAGACGATGCATCGTAGGGAGCCTACATGACAACTTTTAAATGCGAAGCAATTCTTAGCGAACTTCGGCGACTTTGATCGTATCTATCTATCTATCTATCTATCTATCTATCTATCTATCTATCTATCTATCTATCTATCTATCTATCTATATATCTATCTATCTATATATCTATCTATCTTTCTATTTATCTATCTATTTAGCCGCCTATGACTTTTAGCTGTCCTGGCCATTGGGATAATGGTGTCACTACCAAACTTGGTATTACATAACATGACAATATGAAGAACATATTCAACTAGTCATAACATGAAAATCATGGCATATATGTCATGAATGTCACTATTTAAATTTCATGGTCCTGCAGCTCTTGCGGTGGTTTCGTTCACATGGCATGCTGCAAAACTGGCATGGTATGACATGATTGCATGGCGAACACAAGTGACAGAACCTAACATGAAAATCATGCAATGCGTGTCATGTTACAGCATGACTAAGTTCGACGCTGATGATGCTCTCGCGGCCGTTTCGCTGGTGTCAAATTACCAAATTCGGTATTACGGTACGTGAATAGATGACGGAAGTGTGTGACTTGTGCAGGCATGATAATAATGAGATGCGTGTCATCTATTAACATGACTACATGCCACGCTCATGATGCGCTGGTGGCCGTTTCGCTAGCTTCACTTATACCAACTTTGGTATTACGGGACGTGAATGGATGAGGAAGCTTTGATACTGGTGCAAACATGATAAACATGAGATGCGTGTCATGTAACAACATGACTACATGCTACGCTCCTGATGCCCTCGCAGCCGTTTCGCTAGCCTCAAATGTACCAAACTTGGTATTACGTGACGCCAATAGATGACGAAGGTATGTGAGGGTGCAAACATGATCATCGTGAGATTCGTGTCATGTGAGAACATGTCTACACGCCATATCAAGATGCCAATACATTTCGACGTGACGC
Organism: Rhipicephalus microplus; assembly: GCF_013339725.1. Classification (NCBI taxonomy): domain Eukaryota; kingdom Metazoa; phylum Arthropoda; class Arachnida; order Ixodida; family Ixodidae; genus Rhipicephalus; species Rhipicephalus microplus. The sequence continues at coordinate 69,259 of NW_023612296.1, forward strand.
GGTGCGCGTGCTCGCCGGCTTTCATTTCGTCGCGTCACGCCGACGTTGCCACGCCAGGCACTGGTCCTGCCATATACGCGCAGGCACGCGCCGCACTGCGTTGCTTTGACGCACGCGCGTTTCAGCGTGTCTGGCGTCCTCCCGTCACGAAGAGAGGGAGAAGCAGTGTTTCCTGGGTAACGCATCAGCGCGAAATGCAGCATGTCGCAATTCGCACCGGTTGCCGGTGGGCCCCGCCAACGGACGCTGGTCGCACCTGGCGTCAGACTATAAGTGCTCGCGTTTTGCTGGTATCGTCGCTGTGCCCAGCGTGCACGCGCGTCAACGCTACATTGGAGTATATTGGGCTCTTCATCATGCGCTCGCGGCCGTTTTGCTAGCTCCACATATACCAAATCGGTGTTATGTGACGTCAATTTATGACAAAATCTATGACTGGTGCAAACATGATAATTCTGACACGCGTGTCATGTAGGAACATGACAACAGACCACGCTCATAGCGTGCTCACGGCTGTTTTGCTAGCTCCACATATACTAAATTTGGTACCACGTCGCGTGAATAGATGACGAAGGTAAACGACACATCCAACCAGGATAATCATGACACGGAAATCATGTGCGGCATCATTTAGTTCCACCTAGTAACGTTGTGCTGATTTTAAAGTTACATATCAACGTTTCTCATTCGTGCTTCGCATATCATCGATTTCCACTGTACGTGGGATCTGCCAATTTTTTTCAAGTAGGCTCCCAAATGCATCGCATGCGTTCAACCTTTAGAATACGATGTACAGGACTGCGATCTCATTCCCGCTTGACCTACTTACCGCAAACATTCATTAACCTCCTCTCACTCCCTCTCTCTGTGCGACCGAGTGAGCACCAACGCTTCTCGCCTTCTCCCTGAGCGAGCGTCTGTTTTCATTGGCGTCGGCTGGTGCTGCAAAATTGTGCAGCATAACGGCTGGACAGTGAGGCGTACTGCTTGTTTGGCTGGGGGGGGGGGGGGGACAAGTGGCACATTGGCACTTGAAGTAGATAACGGCTGGTGTTGCATTTGTCCTCCCCCTTCTGCACCCTCCTGCCGACGACGCCGACGTTTGTTTGGTCGCCCTCGTGCAGCTTCACAACAATACGAGAGGTTTCAGAACTACGAATCCTTGGCCTTCTGATTCACAACAGAACAAAAAACAGTACCACGCTAGACAAGCTACGGAAAATTGGAGAACAGGTAGGGCACATGATCCGCCGAGTGTCAAACAAGCGCGGGGGGTTACGAGGAAGGGACGCGATTCGGCTCACCAATGCTTTTGTAACTAGCAGGATTCTATATTCAATACCGTACTTACGAATGACTAAACACGAAGCGAACAGAGTCGATGCTATTCTTAGGAAAGTAATTAAGCGCGCACTTGATTTACCCATCAGCACTTCAAATCAGAAACTCTCTGCATTGGGAGTCTTTAACTCCATACAAGAGCTCCAAGAAGCCCACCTCACAAATCAATATACGCGCCTTACGCAGACGCTCCCCGGGCGGCGCCTACTGGACCGCCTCTTCATCCGGCACGAATGCGAAATCGAAAACGCGGAGCGTATTACTGAACTTTGGAGAACAAAACTCTGGGTGTCCCCGCTTCCCCGCAATATGACCAGGGAGGCGCACCAGGGTAGAAGGCAAGCGCGCGCTGAGGCACTTGAACAACGGCTCGGCTCCCGTAATGTGGTCAATTACGTCGATGTGGCCGGACCGTCACCTAGGGGATACTACACGGCGGTGGTAATACATCAAGGAACGCAGGTGGACGGCCTCACTTTCAAAGCCACAAGCTCAAGTAAGGCGGAGGAGGTGGCCATTGCACTGGCAGTATCCCATCCAAACTCAAAACAAATAGTTACAGACTCTCGATGAGCCTGAGAGAGCTATCTTGCAGGAGAAATCTCTCCATTGGCTAATAGACTTTTAAAATTCAGCATCAGGAACCGCGATCCTACCCCAAAACGTCTTATATGGACTCCGGGACATCAGGGTCTACAGGGTAACGAGACTGCACATGCAGCGGCCCGCGTGCTTACTTCCCGGGAAACTCCCCGTTCCCCTGATAGACCTGAACGTCCCACACCTTTAACACGGTTTCGAGAAATCAAAGAATACTACATTGAGCAACGCCGCTTGTATCCCGCACCAGCGAAGGGACTCTCGAAAACGGAGGAGCGCATCCTGCGGCGCCTACAGACAAATACGCTGCTCTGTCCAGCCATACTAAAATATTACGACCCAAAAACAAGTGGGCAGTGCCAGTACTGTGGGGAAGTGGCCAACACTTACCATATGGTCTGGGCGTGCCAAATGAACCCAAAACTAACCCCATTTCCCACCCCACCAAAGAGGACTGGGAGACGACCCTACTCAATAGCTCCACAGTAGAGGAACAGCGAACTCTAGTTCAGCGGGCTCGGGTGGCGGCCTCGACTAATGACGTCCCGGACTAGGGATGTCAACCAGCCCGGTGGGGATAAGGGCTATCTGGCACAGCCAGCATCAATAAAGGTTTTTTCCTCCTCCTCCTCCTCACATGGCACAAATGCATAACTACGGCCAAGTAATAACCAATGAATAGGTAATCGATAAACGATGAAGAACCAATCAAGAGTTATCCAATGATTTATCTATCATGGATCAATAGCCGATAGAAAAAGACAGAGAGATGCAAGAAAAGGCAAGGAGGTTAACAAGACGCACGTGCGGTTTACTACCCTGCACTGGTGGAAAGAATGAAGGGGAGAAAAGAGTTTGACGAACGACACGCTCGCATTTCGTTTTTCGGTTGTCCTTAGGAAACGAGAACACTCGCAACTTCGGTTCATTTGCCGTGACAATTCGCCACGCAGCATCACCCAACTAATCGACTTTGCAGCCGTGTACACATTGCGAATATCCAGTACACAAAGCGCGTCACATATCCACGCTGCAGTTCACAAACACAAAAACACGGTCTTCTAGAGTCGCCCACAAGCACACCAGTACACCACAAAAATGTTTGTCAGGCTTGGCGATCCGTGCCTGTCGTGCGACGAGCGCAAGCAAGCGTTGGCACGACTGTGCAGCGAAACAGTGCGGTCTAAACAGAGTGACGTCAGAGCCCGCGGCAGAGACAGTGAGCAGGCCTCAAATTGTCCAGGTGGTATTGGACGAGACCTGGTCAGCCGGTCTTATTTTGGCCATTGTGGCAAAAAGGGAACCATCCACGTTGACCACCCGCATCTTCGGGTATGTTTTAACCATCTTGCGTCGTCAATCGTTCAGTAATAGGCGGGCAGCATTTTATGCGGTCTTGTGCTCAGTGCAGCCATCTTTTTTTTATCACGAGTAGTTTTATTACTGGTGATTGGCTCTTTTTAGCGCGTCATCAGGCTAGACCCAAAAGGTGCCACGGATAGTTTCTTGCAACTATCTTATTTCTTGATTATTGAAGCACAGCTGTACGTGATACTGACGTGTGTCTTAGAAGTCTTAATGCAGTATTACGACAAGTACAGAACATTGCTCTGCCTTTACATGTAGGTACTTGTTATTGTCTGTTTGTATTCCTTGCGTACGCTCCTTCATTAGCCTCTGTAGGAGCTGCCGCACCTGGAACTAAAATAAAGTTTCAAAACTAACCTTCTCCGCTTCCATAACCTTTTGCATGCCGTCAGTGTTCTTTTCATGTAAATCCACTTCCAACATACAGACTACATTTTGTAAACGGGAATGTGTACCTTAAAACGAAACTTTCGGCTAGTTCTACAGCGCGAAAACCTTCAAATAGGAAGCTTTTATGCCTGTCATCTAGCCCTGCATATTACTCCTTAGTTCCGGCTGGCTTTTTGCTAAAATTTATTCGTTGTTTCATTGTTCTTTGGTTTAAAAAGCAGAAAACAGAAACGATTACTTGATTTAAATTCATAAACTCAGCTCTGAGTACTCTACTGCCATAAGTTTCACTATCATACGTTAATGATTAGCGGGGGATGTCAAGGTTGCCGTTTCATGTTTCAATTTCGCGCTGAAATCTCTGCGTGTGATGTCAAAATTTTCAGATTGTGTTTATCCTGCTTTCATGACGATGGCTCGATAAAATTTTCCTAAGCTTGGTATTCTAGTTCTATGACATTTACAAATGACAATTTATTCCATTTTTATCGCTTAAAAGCTGCGTAAAACCCAGTAGACGCTGAGACGTCTCCCGCTACGCCACCGATTACCAAAGAGAGGGAAGACCACTCAACCCCTTGTCTATCCGGTTCCCTCTTGGCTATGTGTCTCCATCACTTCCCACATACAGGTATTCGCGCTGGGGCCGGGAAGTAAGAGACGCTACGACCTGTTCCTGTTTACTGATTCATTTATTTATTACTAACTGCAAACATCGTATACCCGCGTATATCAACCACTACACGAAATTATAACACATTCATTTATTTATTACTAACTGCAAACATCGTATACCCGCGTATATCAACCACTACACGAAATTATAACACATAATTTAGACACTCGCGACGTTCGACACGGGGCAGGCACATACAGAAAGGAACTGCAACAATACAAGGGTATGCATATATAAACAAAACACACGACGACACAAATGATGAAGTTATCAATGAATAAAACCACGCAATGTCTCAACACGCCACCTCCCTTCCCGCAAAGCTAATCTAAATAGGGTGCGTAAAGTTCGTCTCACGAATGGTTCGTGTCGCCAGTCTTCATCGTCTTCGTCATCTTCGTTGTCTCTCTCAGCAATTTCCATCTTAATCTTCTTTCATAACGTCCCGCAATCACTCGCTTCCTCGTTTCCCATCTCTAACTATCATTCCTCGTCATATCATCTCAACGACTCTCATTGCTATCTCTTCACACCGTTATCTTCCTTTTCCATTCCGTCCCTCTACCATCTCGAGCTCATCGCATCGTATTCTCCGACTCTCTTCGGATCGTCTCGTACTCCCTTTTCATAGGACCCGACTACAGCCCTCCGTGGCAACTAACCAATTGCCACTGTTGACACGACACATTTCTCTGTCAGTCGGTGTGTGTCATCTTCGACGGCCGTCCCCGCGGCCCGCACCAGTGGAAAACCGTCTCCCAAGCAAAGCCTAGCAAGTAACTATGTACAAACTCAGGCCTCAGAGAGAGAGATGGGCGAGCTGTTCGAAGACACGTGAATTACGGGCGAACAATGGTCTCAATGCTTCGACAAAGACTGTCGTCTGTAATGGCCATCGTCCGGAGTTTGCAGTGTTGTGCCGAAATGTTTTCGACCGAACCAATTGCCCTGGTTTCTGGAACTTGATGAGCCGATGTCCAGAACAAGTCTCAACGTCTCCATGCAACTTGGTGTCTCCTGCGAAATTCTCTGCAGCCGCCACTTCTTCGTCATTCAACGCCGCGGGTGGCCATCCGCGCAGAACGCAGCCCTGGAGCCACGGAGGCTGACGGAAAGTCAGGCCGTACCCGGCACAGGCGCTGCAGTGGGGTCGCATTCCCCGAACCAACGAAAGGTGCTCTGCTGCTCGCCCATGCCACAAATCTGAAGGGTGCGCGCGGATTATTGCCACCGTACACTGTCAGACTCTCTGTAGACAACAAGGCGCCGCCCGGTCCTCGTGTTTGCGCGGTGGGGCCCGCGAGAACAGTAGAAATAATCCTTTCAGGTGCTCCACTCCGGAATACCTATTCGTTACCCTGAAGGTTTTCTTTTTTCTTTTTTTTAATGCGTGGATTTAAGATACGAGCGTAAACATCTTGGAAGGACCGGGTTTCAGTCCGTGTTTGCGGGGACGTCACAACGTTTTCGAAATCTATCACTTCATGTTGTTTGGTGCGGTAATCTCACGGAAGCGTATCCACCTGCAGTTGTTTTTTCGCGCGTTTTCCCTCTTACCAAATGTCAAGTAGTGGTAACAGTGGTGTTTTCAGGATGGGGAAATTCTACTTTAACAGGTGAAAAATCGTTTTCCTCTTTAGCGTTTCTTTAAGGAATGTGGATTCGCTGCGACATATGAGCAATCAAGACTGTGCATGAGTGGGACGCTAGCGTTCCAGTTCTATTGTGCTCCATTTCACCCACCCGTTCACCCAAAACGCATATTACGGTACATAACTTTGAGAAAACATTTCGACGCCCATAAGCACAACCAGAAGAAGACGAAGCACAGGAGTGAGATGCGAAAGACACTCTTTTTCTGTGCTTCGTCTTTCTTCTTCTGTTGGAATTTTTCATCAAGCTGTTGCAAGTGCTACTTCATTGCCTGACATGCACCGCCACTCAGGCAGCGTTCCGCCACGGCCTCATCTCCCTTAATGCCATTTGCGCGGGCATGCCGTGGTGCTGGCAGACGATGCATCGTAGGGAGTCTACATGACTACTTTTAAATGCGAAGCAATTCTTAGCGAACTTCGGCGACTTTGAGCGTATCTATCTATCTATCTATCTATCTATCTATCTATCTATCTATCTATCTATCTATCTATCTATCTATCTATCTATCTATCTATTTAGCCGCCTATGACTTTTAGCTCTCCTGGCCGTTGGGATAATTGTATCACTACCAAATTTGGTATGGCATAACATGACAATATGAAGAACATATTCAACTAGTCATAACATGAAAATCATGACATGTATGTCATGAATGTCACTATTTAAATTTCGTGGCCCTGCAGCTCTTGCGGTGGTTTCGTTCATATGGCATGTTGCAAAACTGGCATGGTATGACATGATTGCATGAAGAACACAAGTGACAGAACCTAACATGAAAATCATGCAATGCGTGTCATGTAACAGCATGACTACGTTCCACGCTGATGATGCTCTCGCCGCCGTTTCGCTAGTGTCAAATTACCAAATTTGGTATTACGGCACGTGAATAGATGACGAAAGTATGTGACTGGTGCACGCATGATAATCATGAGATGCGTGTCATCTATTAACATGACTACATGCCACGCTCATGATGCGCTGGCGGCCGTTTCGCTAGGTTCACTTATACCGAATCGGTGTTATGTGATATCAATGTATGACAAAATCTATGACTGGTGCAAACATGATAATCCTGACACGCGTGTCACGTAGGAACATGACAACAGACCACGCTCATAGCGTGCTCGCGGCCGTTTTGCTAGCTCCACATATACTAAATTTGGTACCACGTCACGTGAATTTACTTCCACCTAGTAACATGCTGATTTTAAAGTTACATATCAACGTTTCTCATTCGTGCTTCGCATATCATCGTTTCCCACTGTACGTGGGATCCGCCAATTTTTTTCAAGTAGGCTCCCTAATGCATCGCATGCATTCAACCTATAGAATGCAATATACAGGACTGCGATCTCGTTCCCGCTTTACCTACTTACCGCAAACATCATTCATTAACCTCCTCTCACTCCCTCTCTCTATGCGACCGAGTGAGCGCCAACGCTTCTCGCCTTATCTCTGAGCGGGCGTCTGTTTTCATTGGCGTCGGCTGGTGCTGCAAAATTGTGCTGCAAAATTGTGCTGCATAATGGCTGGACGGTGAGGGGTAGTGCTTGTTTGGCTGGGGGGGGGGGGGGGGGGGAGGGGACAAGTGGCACACTGCCACTTGAAGTAGATAACGGCTGATGTTGCATTTGTCCTCCCCCTTCTGCACCCTCCTGCCGACGACGCCCACGTTTGTTTGGTCGCCCTCGTGCAGCTTCACTCTAGCCCTTCAGGTCATATGACCTGCGTGATGCTTATACTACATCCACTACTACTGCTGCTACTACGGTGATGATAAAGACATTACAGCTTAGGCTAATACAGCTTCATTGCAATCATCATCATCATCATCATCATCCTGACTGCAGGGCAAAGGTATCTACCGTGTTTCGCCAGTTGATCCGGTCATGTGCTTTGTGCTGCCACCATTGTACCTGCAAACTTCCTAATCTCCTCTGCCGGCCAAATCTGTCTCCCCGTCGCGCATTTGTTTTTTTTTTCTGCAATCTAGTCATTTACGCTTAGTGACCAGCGACCAGCCTGCCTATGCGCTACGCGTCCTGCCAATATTCCTTTTAAGTGCGATCGATTTTTAGCGAAGTTCGGCGACTTTGAGTGTATCTATCTATCTATCTATCTATCTATCTATCTATCTATCTATCTATCTAGCAGCCTACGACTTTTAGCTCTCCTGGCCGTTTCGATAATTGTATGGGTACAAAACTTGGTATAGCATAACATGACTGTATGAAGAACATATCTGACTAGTCATAACATGAAAATCCTGATATGTATGTCATGAATGTCATGATTTACATTTCATGGTTATGGAGCTCTTGCTGTGATTTCGCTCCCATGGCATGTCGCAAAACTGTACGGTACGACATGATTGCATGGTAAGCACAAGTGACAGACTCTAACATGAAAATCATGACATGCGTGTCATGTAACAGCATGACTACATGCCACGCTCTTGATGCGCTCACGGCCCTTTCGCTAGCGTCACATATACCGAATTTTGTATTTCTGTGCGTGAATAATGACGGAGGTATGTGACTGGTGGAAACATCATCATCATGAGATGCGTGTCATGTGAAAACACAACTACATGCCATAGTCAAGCCGCCAGCCCCGCCACGGTGGTCTAGTGGCTTAGGTACTCGGCTGCTGACCCGCAGGTCGCGGGATCGAATCCCGGCTGCAGCGGCTGCATTTCCGATGGAGGCGGAAATGTTGTAGGCCCGTGTGCTCAGATTTGGGTGCACGTTAAAGAAACCCAGGTGGTCGATATTTCCGCAGCCCTTTACTACAGTGTCTATCATAATCATATGGTGGTTTCGGGACGTTAAACTCCACATATCAATCAATAGTCAAGCCGCCAATACATTCCGACATGATGTGGTGTGCATGCTCGTTGGCGTTCATTTCGAGCGGACCGGCGTTGCCCCGCCAAGCGCCGGTCTTGCCATATACTCACAGGCACGTGCGTCATTGCGTTGCTTTGACGCATGCGCATTTCAGCGCATTCGGTGTCCTTCCGTCACGAAAAGACGGACGGACGGACGGAAAAACTTTATTTGAAAAAAAAGGAAACCCTGCAGGGTTACCAGCCCGGGCTCAGGCCACCCCGACGTTTTGTGCGGAGATGCGTAGCCTGTCCACCGCTGTCCGGGCTCGCTGGATTGCCCACAGTTGGTCGTGCAGATCTGAGCTAGTCAGCGCACTTAGCCAACGCTCCTCGAGAAGGTCCGGTTTTATATTGTCCTCTCGGTATTTTACTGTGACATTTGTGCATTGCCATAGAATATGTGCGTGTTCGTGCTTACAGAGGATGCAGCTTGTTTGCGGGTATTGTCTGGAATTTACTCTGTTCAGGTGTACTGGATTTGAAAAGGTTCTGGTTTGCAATCTTCGCCAATCTGTTTCTTGAGATCTGTCTAGCTGTTTGTGTGGTGGCGGATATTCTTTTCGTTGTCGGCTATAATGTGCCAATATGTCATGATTCGTGACCACTTTGTCTCTGTCATCTTATATCACATATTCATTATTGTCATCACTTCCATCGTCCCCATCGCCTCCACCGGAGTCGTCCCCCCTTCTGTAATGGGTGCAGGGGGCCGGGCGTCGCTATCCGAGTCGCGGTGGGTTAGTTCTCGTACGGTTCGGTGGGCCTTCTCGTTGAGGTTTCGAGGGTGGTTGTGTTTTCGATATTTAATTCCCCCATGGTCGCCGGGATCCACTTGAGGTGTTTAGGTACGATTCTGCCGTTCCGGAAGTCTTCTGCTCTGCGGTTCGGGATTTTGGCTGCTTCAGTGGAGACCCATCCCTTTGTGAAATTCCTAATGGCCATCTTGGAGTCACTGATTATTAATTTGTCGTGTTTTCGACCATTGACTACAGCCAGTGCAATGGCAATTTCTTCCGCTGCCTCCCACGATCTGGTCCTTACGGAGCCCGTGGTCAAGGTCTTCTCTTCTGTGTCTATGACCGCCATTGCGAAGAAGGAGCCATGCACAAACCTATTACTGATATCTCTTTATTTCGAGATTACCAAGCGGCGTCTACAAAAAGCACACCATCCTGCATGCCGTGGTTTTTAAAAATCATTTTCGTGCGGCTTTTTCGTCTCTCAACGTTGTGTGCAGGGTGCATATTTTTTGTGATGTTTTCAGTAATTATCGCGGACTGAACGTCCGGGTGGATCTGCGCCTTGGGACCTTTCATTCCGTGGTAATTAATGGAGATCTTTTCCATAATTTCTCTACCCGCCATGGTTCCAGACAATCGTTCGAGTTGCGCTATCCTTTGTGCTTCAGCGATCTCGTCCAGCGTGGTATGTACTCCGAGTTGTAGCAGCCTTTCGTTCTTTGTGTATTGCGGTAGACCCAGCGCAGCTCTGTACGCTTTTCTAATCAGCACGTCAACTTTGTCTTTCTCGGCTTTGTTCCAGTAGACGAACGCCGCTACGTACGTGACATGGCTGATCGCGAAGGCCTGGACGAGTCGTACAACGTTTCTTTCTTTAATGCACCTTCGTTTATTGGATACTCTTTGTATTAGCCTAACGGCCGCCATGACTTTCTTTTCCAGGCGTGTTATAATTTCCCCATTGGTTCCCCTGGCTTCGATCCAGAGACCCAGGACTCTGATCTTCTGAACCAAAGGTATCGCCGTGCCATTTCTAGTGGTTATCCTGATTCTTTTGTGTAATTTTGCTACGTTTCTGCAATGCGTGCCTAGTTTTTTGGGGTGGTATAGTAGCAGTTCTGATTTGGCCAGTGAGCATTCCAATCCGATGCCATCCAGATGACTCTCGACTGCATCCACCGCCTCTTGAAATCTATTCTCCATCTCGGCTTCACTGGTGTCTTGCGTAGTCCAAATCGTAATGTCGTCTGCATAAATTGTGTGATTGATGTCTTCGATTCGCTTTAATTTTTCTGATAATCTCTTCATGACGAAGTTAAACAGCAACGGTGACACGACGGACCCTTGCGGTGTGCCAGCGCTGCCCATGTCCACTTGGATACTCTCCTTCTCGTCCAGTCTAACCGTGGCTGTTCTTCCCGTAAGAAAATTTCTGATGTACTTGTACGTGCGCTCGCCTAGGCCGAGTTGCGCAATTCGTTTTAGAATGGCTGCGTGCTCGACCATGTCGAAGGCCTTCCTTAGATCTAGCCCGATTATTGCCGTCATGCCTCGTCCAATGGGGTCTGTGACTTGCTCCTTTAGTTGTATTATGGCATCTCGTGTGGAGAGCCCTCTTCTGAAACCGATCATGTTGCTGCGGTATACGTTGTTAGACTCAAGGTAGCCGTTAACCCTGTTCAGGCAAGCATGCTCCATTACTTTACCGACGCAACAAGTCAGGTAGATGGGCCGCATGTTCTGGATTTCTAGGGGTTTACCCGGCTTAGGAATGGGTACCACGCCGGGTTTCTTCCATTCGTCGGGTATCTTCCCGTTTCTCCAGCACTCGTTGATGAAGTCTGTCAAACGGCTCGTTCCCTGGTCGTCCAGGTTCCGGGGCATCTTGTTGGACACTTTGTCGGGACCTACCTGGAGCGGACTTGGTCTTGATAGTCTGCAGGGCTGCCCTGATTTCTTGCTGTGAAAAGTCTAGCAAGATCGTTGGGAGAACCCGAGCATTCCTGGTGTTCGACTGCCGGGGGTCTGCCGAGGTAGAGCTTGACGATTTAATCACCCATCTGATGGATGTTCTCCTTATACCTGCGTCTTAACTTGGTCATTTCCGCTTACACCGCCGTTTTGGTGGCCGACGGGTCCAGCAGGTGCTTGAGGATTTTCCATGTCTTGCCTGTGTTTATGTTGCCGTCCATGGCATCACACACTTCATCCCATTCCTGATGGCATGGCTGGGTACAGTGTGTTTCGATGTGCTTGTTTAGCTCGGCGAGTTTTCTCCTTAAATTTCGATTGTGTTTTAGATGCGGAAGCATCTTATACTCGCGCCTTGTAGTGCGCCGTCCGCGCCGTCCGCACCGCTTCTCGAACATTCGACAGCTGACGCGCGCGCATGCGCCGTCGCCCACCATCTGTGCAGCGCGCGCTTCTCCTTCGAGAACATTCGACAGCTGACAGCGCATGCGCCGTCGCGCCGTCGCCATCTGTGCCGCGCGCGCGCTTCTCCTTCGAGAACATTCAACAGCTGACAGTGCATGCGCCGTCGCGCTGTATATATACTCAAGGTCGGCGCTCGCTCGCTCAGTTGCCGCTCGTCGGTTGGTTTGTACGGCGCGTCGACGTCGAAGGTCGCGGTGAAATGAATTCCAACGAATCCACAAACACAATGATTGACGTCCCTTCGACCAGCGCCGTCCTTTCGCATACGTGTGTACGTGTTCACTCATTTAACACCCCCTCCTACAACCACGTTAACCAATTTAGCCATCGACCCAAGTAAGTCGCAATTTAACACCCCATTTCACAACCACGTTAACCAATTTAGCCATTGACCCAAGTAAGTCGCACTTTAACACCCCGTTAACCAATTATATGCTCCGCATCCTCCTCAGTGTTCCCCCGAGGGAAGCTGCGGGCAATATTTTGCCTATGCAGCCGTTTCTGAATAGATTTTTTGGCTTCGACAAGGTGTGAAAGCCTGCTGTCCATCCGCATTGAGAGGGTTCCGCCACTTTCATCTTCCTCTTCTCGTCGAGCCAACCAGTCATCCCACTCCATTTCGGTTGTGGCTTTTTCTGCGTCTCGTAGAAGTTCCCTGCTCCATTCTTCTGTGTTTTCGATGGGTCTCTGTTCTTTCTCGTTTCTGTTTTTGCGGAATTCATCCTAATCTACGCGCCTGATTGTCTGTTCACAATTCCTGGTGGGAGGATTGCCTAGGGCGATGCTGAGGAACCTGTTATCACTTCCCAGGTCTTCAAAGGTGTTTTCCTACGTGATTCGCCCGGCGTTCTTGCAGAGGGTTATGTCCGGCGTGGTGTCCCTGCGTGGACCTACGCCGATTCTGGTGTGCGAGGCTGGCTCATTCAGAATGGTTAGTTCGGCCTTCTCGATGAGGTCGGCAAGGTTTTTTCCTTTCTTCGACGAGTGCCCATATCCCCACTGCATGTGTGGAGCGTTAAAATCTCCTCCAATAACAAGTAGGTTGTCGCCTGCGATATTCATCGTTTCGTTAATTAGTTCTTCGAAATTATGCTTTAGGCCCTTTTTAGACGGGCTGCTGTATACGTTTAGGACAAAGGTGCTGCTCTCCTTCTTGCTGCATGGCACGACTTCTATAAGAATGTGGTTGATATCTGTGGCTTGCTTCGTAATGTGTGGGATAGCAACTAGCCCCTTCTTCACTAATGTGGTCACGACTATGTCTCTCCCCTTTCCTTCTGTGCGTTGTTTGTGGGTGGCATACCCGGCAATTTTGGCGTGGTCGAATGCCTCCTGCAAAATGATTACGCCAGGTGTTTTTCTTTTTGTGGTGATTTTGATTAGTTGCGCCATAGATGCTTTTTTTATTAAAAAAGCTCGGCAGTTTCACTGCGAGATGACAAGTTTTCTCATTTTGGTGCCCGCCATATCTCAGAAATTTTCTTCTCTAGCTCTTTGAGCCACTTGTCGTATTTTAGTGCCAGTGCCTTACTCTCCGCCTCACTGTCGCTAAGTCGCCCGACCAGCAACTCGAACATTTTCTCCATTTTGTGTGACAGTTTGTTTATCATGTCCTCGAGGACGTCTGTTTTTTTTTCGTGCTAGAACGGGGCCTCTTGACCTCTTTTTCGGAGTCATTTTGCTCTTTGGTCTTCGTCAGTGGGATTTTTCGTTTGGCGCCTGGTTGCTGTGTTTCCACTGCTACCATTTCTACCTCCTCAATCTCTCTCTCCCCTGTGGTTTTGGTCGCTGGCGTGGAGAAGGCCGCGATGGCGGTTGGCGGAGGCGACGTCTGTATCTGCATTTTCATGAGTATTTCATTAGGTGTTTTCTGTAGTTCATCAATTTTTAGCTGATTCTCTGTTTCGCTTTTTTGCTTTTTCTAGCTCCTGTCTGAGTAGCTTGTTTTCCCTTCTGCATTCCTCTATGCGTTTCTCTATGTCTCTGTAATTATCTCTAGCGTTACTATTATTGCCGTACCTTGCCGAATCGCGATTGGTCACTACGTCTGACCAGCCCACCTTGCCTGGCATCTTCTGTTCTCCTCGCTGCTTCGTTGTCGCGTCGGGCGTCCTTCCCCTCGAGGTGGATCTCCGCCCGCTCCTGGTCCTGGGTCTGCTTCTGGACCTTGACCCCAAGCGACGTAGTCCCCAGGCTCTCAGCCTAGACTTCGATCTGGATCTGGACCTTGATGTGGGTTGACGGGCTGGTTGTGTGTTGCTGCTTCCCCAGGTGTCCTGGTCTGGTGAGTCGGCTTCCCGCTGGAGTTCTTCCTCGTTTCTTCTCGCAGCCCACCTTCGTCGCTTTACGAAGTATGGCGCCTTAAATTTAGCCCTGCATGTCCGGTCTGCTGTGGGGTGTGCGTCTCCGCAGAGCTTGCACTTGGGAGTGCATTCATGGTTTCTGGTAGGATTTTTGTCACCACACGCCGGGAACAACTTGTCTGTTGGTCTTGGGCACACATCGGGCCTGTGCCCGAGCCTCCCGCACTCTTTACAAAAGTCCATTTGCTTCCGGTAGAGGGAAACTTTCATCATGATGCTGTTGAAGTAAGCCTACATGGGGACCTTGTTGCCTTCGTACAGCAGTATCACGGTGGTCCTGCTCACCAGTCTCTTGGCGTACGCCAATGAAGGGTTCCTCGCGTTCACCAGGGCATGCATCAGCTGATCATGTGTGTACTTCAGGGGAATGTTGCGGATTATCCCCTTGGTCATGTGTTCCAGTGCCGAGACGTACGCGTTGGTCTCGTACTTCCTTCCGTTGATTTTTAGATCCTTGATTTTGACGAATTTCGTCGTCGTCTTCTCATCCGGTGTGCTGTTCACCAGGATATTTTGTGTAGGGTTGGGGCAGATCGTGAAAATTTGGTCGTTGCTCACCCCTGCTTCTTGCCGTATCGCTTCGTCAAGGCTAGCTCTGCACGTGGGTCCAATTCTCAGTCCGTCTCTTGGTCTGACGATTATCTTGATGTCATCTGCAGGTAGCCTTGGCATCTTGCTTGCTTGTAAAATCTTACTCACGATGCTCTTCCCACCTCTGCGCGTTGGACTTCTCGAGTGGGTGCCTTTCTGTGCTGTCTCTTCGCCAGAGCTCACACGGCCCTTCCTTTTATACGTGACTTCGATCTAGCCCTCCGCGTCGCCGTCAGCGTCTCGCCTCGTTGGATCGCTATCGTCCTCTCTGGTATCATTACTTGGAGTTTCCCTCACTTCTGCATCATCTACGTCCAGTTCGGAGGTGCGTCCGATCCCTTGGCTTACACCTCGGCACCGTTGATCACCCTTCCCGAGTCCGGCGTCGGCCTTGTCGGTGTAGGCTTAGCTGGGCACACTTGTAACACGGGTGGTTTTTTACATCGAAAAAGCTTCAAAAACAGTCTCTTACCTAGGTTTTAGTGTCAAAGCATTCGGATAGATCCGCTCTATCCGGCGGTGGTCGATTTCCAGGTTTTTGACTTGATAAAACTGCGGAACACATTCATAAAAGGCAGAGCCGACGTGAAGCGCGTCCGCAGCGTTGCGTTGCCCGGCAGCGTCTCTCACCAAAAGAGAGAGACGCAGTGGTGTCTGGGTAACGCATCGGCATAGTGTAATGTTACTCTGTGGCATCGGCGCGCAATGCAGCATGTCTCAGTTCGCGCCGGTTGCCGTCGGGCCGCGCCGATGGACGCTGGTCGCGCCTGGTGTCAGACTATGGAGTGCTCACGTTTCGCTAACGTAGCGTCGCTGTGCCCAGCGTGCGCGCACGTCAACGCTACAATGGAGTATATTGGGCCCTTCATGATGCGCTCGCGGCCGTTTTGCTAGCTTCACATATACCAAACTTGGTGTTCCGAGACGGCAATAGGGACGAAATATTTTACTAGTGCGAACATCAAAATCCTGACACGCGTGTCATGTGGGAACATGACAACATACAACGCTCATAGCATTCTCGCGGCCGTTTTACTAGCTGCACGTATACTGAATTTGGTATCACGTGACGTGAATAGGTGGCGAAGACATCTAAACATGATAATGATGACACGGAAGTCATGTACGGCATCATTTACCTCCACCTCAAAACGTTTTGCCGATTCATAGTGACATATCAAAATTTCTAATTCATGCTTCGCATATCATCGATTCCCACTGTACGTGGGATCTGCCATTTTTCTTTCTCCCGAATTCAACTATGACATCCCTAACCCCCTTTGTTTTGTTTTTCACTCACTGTGCTCTCTTTGCGGCAATAAATAAGTATAATTCCTGAGTATTGGTTAACGACCACTCTATCGTCCGCATGACTAACATTTGCGGGCGTCATCCTCAGTATATAGCCGATGTCCAAAATGTTCCTTTTGCTTTCTTTACAAACTGGCTAGAGCAAGCTGTCGCTCAGGCCGACCTCTCTGCCTTCCTGTTAATAAACTTACCTCCTCCTGAATGGTTAAATGACAGGAACTTCATAGATGCAAGACCCAGATTGGTAACCAGGCTGGAACCGTCGCTTGTCTATGCCACACAAAAAATAGCATAGCCGAGTGTGGAGTAGTAGTGGCGATGGCAGTGGGTTATTTGCTGCCGTGAGGTGGTAGTATACACCTGCTGTATGCCAGGGTATGTTTCGATGAAAATAAAGTCTAACCTTAACATCTACGGGGTATTTCTGTTTCAGGACGTGTTGAAAGCTTTTGGCTGCCATGATAGCGATCAAGCAGACCTGCTTGCTTCTGGTGGCTGGTTTGTGGACAAGCGCCTTGCTGGGAAGTGGCTATACCGGTTCAACGATGGTGGGAGGCTGGACCGAGCAGAACCCCCAGGGAAGCCCCAAGTACCTGAAGCTTGCCCACTACGCAGTGTCCACGCAAACAGAGGGCGAGACAGTATACAACACGGTCCTCAACCTCACTAACGTCGCCACTCAGGTTAGGGTGGAGCATTGCTTATTTCATTGTTGTCTGTAAGTTTATTTGTTCACTGGCCGCTTGTGCAACCAAAAATCAGGCACGTGCACATGAATATTATAAGATACAAATTACCTTAAAGAGCCCCTAAAGTACTCTGAGTTCAGTGCCGAGAGAGTCATTTCTTTCGGTTTGGCTACCATTTCTACGAGCCCAATTTCTTTTGTCATAAAATTTACGGACAATGTCAGGGCTAAGAGTAGAGTCCAGCAGGACTTCGCGCTTTCCCGCTACACGCTGTTGTTTCCGCCGTTGCAGTTGGAAACCTACTAAGTGAAGTGAAATCAGTTGATCGAAGACGATAGTCATGCCAGACAAAAAGGAAAGAGTGGGCGACTGCATGGTAAAGCAGGTGGGAGACAATTCACAACTGACATTTCTCGTATACATGTGGACCAGTCTAGAGTAGGTGCTCTGAGGTAACGTGAATCAGCGTTCCGAAGTGACGATGAGTGCCTAAACGACGAGAAACGCCAAGAGAGAATAATTCGCTTGGTTTTGTGTTATCTGAGGCATTTTACGGACCCTATAAACAATTAGTTTTATGACTGGTGCTGCACTGTATAAACATGAATATGGTGCTTGTCGTGGTGAGAAATTTTTGAGTCAGGCTAACCACCCGGCGTTTTTGAAGATGTGAAATTGTCGGTATGCGGGCGCGTTTTTTTTTATTTACATGCGGAGCCTGTTATACTAGGGGCTAGTCATGCGCCGTCGCCATCCGCAACCTCCCCTCCTCCTCTGCCAGCCATCTGTGCTTTCCTTCCTCCTTTGAACACAGCGCGCTGCGCTCGCTTCTCCCCTTCACGCGCCGCGCGATCTTTAGTTTTACGTGTGCCAGCTGTATGCTACCGCGCGCATGCGCAGGCCGGGGCCGGCGCTCGCTATAAATAACCGAGTGTCGGTGGGGGGGGGGGGGGGGGCGCCACCTTTCGTCGGTTGGTTTGTGTGGTCGCTCCACGTCCGATGTCACTGGCGAAAATGTATGCTAACGAATCCGCAAACACACTTACTGACGTCCCTTCCAATAGCGTCAGCCAATGTGTTGGCGGAACCGCAAGCAATTCCGAAGACACTTCGTCCGTGGACGAGGCCGCGCTGAGAAGAGCTCGCGATGCGGAACGCATACGTCGTGGTTCCACCAACACATTGGCTAACGCTATTGGAAGGGACGTCAGTAAGTGTGTTTGCGGATTCGTTAGCATACATTTTCGCCAGCGACATCGGACGTGGACCACAAATCCATCTTGCTCAACATACCTAGGGCGTCTCATCAATAAACATCGTCTTTCGCAGCATACGTGCGTGCGTGTTCACTCGTGTTCACTTATAACACACGCGCATGCCGCAAATTACAAACCATTTATTGATTGATTGATTGATTGATTGATTGATTGATTGATTGATTGATTATATGTGGGGTTTTACGTCCCAAAACCACCATATGATTATGAGAGACGCCGTAGTGGAGGCCTCGGGAAATTTCGACCACCTGGGGTTCTTTAACGTGCACCCAAATCTGAGCACACGGGCCTACAACATTTCCGCCTCCATCGGAAATGCAGCCGCCACAGCTGGGATTCGAACCCGCGACCTGCGGGTCAGCAGTCGAGTACCTTAGCCACTAGACCACCGCGGCGATGTAAATTACAAACCACATTTACCACAGTTCAACATATATGCTCCGCATGCTAACCAGTGTTCCCACCCGGGAAACTGCGGTCATTTTTTTTTCTGCGTTTATATCTCACTGAAGCGAAAGCGCCGAAGCCGGGTGGGTACCAAACACGAGCCCTAGTAACAAAATGACCACAACTTAACCAGAACAATAAACCAGAAAAAGAAAGGCAGAGCGGTATAAAAAATCTGCATTGATGCACAAAGATTTTGTCTTGAAATAAATACAGTGAGGCGAATAATTTTCAATCAATATTTAGCGTACTCACGCGAACACGCAAGTTCCTTTGTCATCTGCCATTGAACAAAGTGCTTAGAAGTGCATTCGTCAAGTGCCGTCATGTTAACCGTTATTATTGCATTCAGCTATTAATTGATTGATATGTGGGGTTTAAAGTCCCAAAACCACCATATGATTACGAGAGACGCCGTAGTGGAGGGCTCCGGAAATTTCGACCACCTGGGGTTCTCGAACGTGCACCTAAATCTCAGCACACGGGCCTACAACATTTCCGCCACCATCGGAAATGCAGCCGCCGCAGCATTCGATCCCGCAACCTGCGGGTCAGTAGCCAAGTATCTTAACCACTAGACCACCGCGGCAGAGCTTGCATTCACTTAGGGTCATCAGCAGCTTAGGTAGCGTTTGATGAGCAGTATAACTTTAGTCTGTAAAGCGCAATCACCTGCAGTGCGATTGACTTAACGCGGGCGCCGGATCGACTCTTACTGCCCGCAAAGTTTATCAAACGCTGATAAATTCACCGTTCCTGGGAGCACTTTGCTGTCGTCATTTTTTGGTTCATCTGATTTTCCTCAACTTGACGTTCGTGTGCTTTTCTTTCTCACAATTTTCTATTGGTACTTCTTTGATCAAATACCATAACAAGCTCGTTTTTTTGATCGATTTCTTTTTTTTTTGTCATGAGGATTGACAGACCCCTTCATACGTCAACAATGCAACATTTACGCTTATTTTTTTTTTACGATTACTTTCTTTAGCGACACTATTTTCTACGCGCGACATGCATGAACTGAATAAATAATAAAGACTGCCATGGTTCGTTATGCATTTGCTTACGACGACCCAAAACGAAATCCACCTTATTTCTTCTCTCCTAAGGTCGATGTATTGATCCTCCCCCCACATCTCCGCCCCGCCGCGGTGGTCTAGTGGCTAAGGTACTCGGCTGCTGACCCGCAGGTCACGGGTTCGAATCCCGGCTGCGGCCGGCTGCATTTGCGGTGGAGGCGGAAATGGTGTAGGCCCCGTGTGCTCAGATTTGGGTGCACGTTAAAGAACCCCAGGTGGTCGAAATTTTCGGAGGCCTCCACTACGGTGTCTATCATAATCATATGGTGGTTTTGGGACGTTAAACCCCAAATATCAATCAATCAATCAATCAATTCCCCGCATCTCTATGAGCGCTTCCTGCACCTGGCGTGGTTATGCACTGCCTTATAGATCAGAGGCATTTCGAGCTTTCTGTACCTCCCTTTGGTTTTGCACTGCCTCCGTCATTAGCCTGCATTTGCCTAAACGACGCTGTCATTTGATGACGCCACGTTATGGCACGTCATTGTGCTGTCATGGTGGCGTCACTGATTGTGCTGATCTGAGCCAACATGATGCCGTGTTTCGTTGACGTCATCGCGTGACGCTTTTTTTTCTATCATTGGAATTGAGGGCGACAATCAATGCACGTGTTTCGTGAGGCGCTTGAGGCTTTCTCTTTAAAACAGGCAACAAGCCGCAACCGGCAACAAGCCACATCCGTTCATCCGGGATATCTGCAGAAGTTTTCAAAGCCGTTGAATATGCTCTGACACCTCTTAAAACATAATTTAATGTAGTCCTGTTTATTGTTTTCGCCATATGGGCCCTATAGTTAATGCTTGTTTTAAAATTATTACCTCAATTTTCTTTAAAATGGTCAGATACCTCGGTTTTTTGCAAGGTCCGCGTTGTTGTTCGGGAAGTTTTGGTTCTCTGGCTCTTTGCATACCTAGAATTGGATTCTGATTCAAGTAGCGGCAAATGTATATCGGTTGATCAGAGCGCGACGCAAGAACGCTCCAGTGATGTTCTTCGTATGTCCTTAAAGAAAGCCCAGCTGCTTAAAATATTCCATAGCTTGTCACTACACCGTCAGTAAAGTTCGATGTTGTGATGTTGTTAGTATCGACAGCCCCTTGGTGATCCAAGTGCGCGCTGGCAACGAGAAGGAAGAGCTAGAGTCTGGTTGAAGGCAGCGTTTATTGCACGACCGTCCACTCGGGCCACGCCCAACGAACTCTCTATTCCGTCTTCCAACCCCGCCTTTCCGCGCAGTCGAAAAACAATCACGAACAAAAACAGTGTGTGCCCTCCCCCTCTTCCTTTCTCTCAGGAAAGAGAAAAAGGACTCTCGGGACACTCTTTTTCGGGCGCACCACCTGCACCGGCCATTATCGCCGACGGACCGTAACCTGATCTCGCACTTCTGCTTCTCGGTCGGGTCAGTCACATGGCGGTACGCGGGCTCG
>NW_023612297.1:0-79870 GCF_013339725.1 Rhipicephalus microplus
ACTATTAAGAGACACTGCGTCGTCGTCTCCTCACATCTACCCTGAAGCGGCAATGACAGACATTAGAAATTTAGGTGCGAAAATGTTAAGAAAGACACATCGAGATAATTGACCCGACGAATATGAGCTCTAAGTATCAGGGTTCCAGGAGGAATTAAAGTCAAGTACTCTGCGTGGAAATCGGGTATTCTACCACAGAGCCACGTTAAGTCTCAAATCTGTTTTAGGAAAAAAGAAACCTAATACAAGTGTATTGTTGTTAAAATGTCAACAGTGGATGCACTGCTGGCTATATATCTTTATAAAAATTGCGTATGTACTCTTATAATGGAGGCATCACGCCGTGTTAACGCTCCTTGCATACTGAAGTATCATCGACTGAAGTTGGTCTACTACTCAGCCCTATCATCCTTGTAAACACAAGCGCTACTTATAAGCTTACCCCTATTGTAATAAATGTTCAATTGAGCCTAGCTGGCACGTAACGCTGAAGTAGCAGTAACAGCAGAAGCACAAATGACGTCCCACATAAAAAAGACACGACACACACGATCGCTGATGTATACAGCTTCAGGTGTTGGTCATACCATGTTGTTGTTAGTACCACAACGCAGTTGAAAACTTGTTATATAAATGATAGGCGAGTGATCAACACAGACCTGCGTGTACAGCGTTCGTAGATATCTGTATAATCCTACCTTAACGTTTTGATCCATGAAAAAATACTTCACAGTCATGTTCTCTACGCATGATTCGCATAATATTCATTCCCATGGTTTCTGATGTCTGTCAACTTTTATAATTGTTATATATTATTATATTATTATTGCAATGCAGTTTCTTGTGCAATTTATCCCCAAGCAATTTTGCATCAGGTGTACTGGATCCTTTTCGCTTCTGGAACAAGCGTTGCAAGGTCACGTGGAGCAGAAATAGAGTTTATCATTTTGTGAAACGGAACGTGTGTGGACGAGTGCCCCGTGCATTCATTTATAGAGGAGGGAGGCATGCCTTTATAAAAGTAGGCGCATTGCTTCTTGGCGGCGCTCAAGTCCCCTCCTAAGGTGAGCTTTTTTTGCCTGTGCGTCATACAGCGGCAAAGCCATCTTTACAGTGTAATGTGCGAAGTATGTTTTGCGGGCGTTACTGTAGGTCCTTCTCTATATCAATTGATGGATATTGGTGGTTTTAACGTCCCAAAACTACCGTATGATTATGAGAGACGCCGTAGTGGAGAGCTCCGGAAATTTTGACCACCTGGGGTTCTTTAACGTGCGCCCAAATCTGAGCACACGGGCCTACAGCATTTGCACCTCCATCGCAAATGCAGCCGGCGCCGCCCGGATTCGACCCCACGACCGGCGGGTCAGCAGCCGAGTACCTTAGCCACTAGACCACCGGGGCGGGGCTCTCTATATCAATTAAATATATTTTCATTCAGGTCCCACTTGATGACATGACTGGACACCATGAAGACGGCATTATCGCAGCGGGCTTCTCGACATTACGGGTG
Organism: Rhipicephalus microplus; assembly: GCF_013339725.1. Lineage (NCBI taxonomy): Eukaryota > Metazoa > Arthropoda > Arachnida > Ixodida > Ixodidae > Rhipicephalus > Rhipicephalus microplus. Next base: position 1,514 of record NW_023612297.1, read on the forward strand.
ACAGCAAAATAAGCCGGCCAGCACTATTGACGCGGCACTTGATAAGAATGGTGCGCTTGAAGAAAGCTCCCTCTATCTCTCGCACTCTCTCTCTCAGATGATAGATATGCGGGGTTTAACGTCCCAAAACCACGATATGATTATGAGAGACACCGTAGGAGAGGACGCCGTAGTGGAATCGCCTTCTCTCTCAGCATGAACCCTAAGGACTTCCTGAGAGCCCCAGCACGGCTGCAATTTTTGTTTACGTGAAGGTCCTACATGCCTCACCAAAGGGCTAAATAGACTGTCGACGGCGACCATCCCACGGCGTCGGGGACGATTCGAGTGTTGCAAAAGAATAACCATAACGTGATCACGTCTCTATATGATGTCACAGACAACAAAATTGTCCCGTCATATCCCGCAACACTACACGGTTTAAGTGCCAAAATCAACTAAAGTAACGTCAACCGCACCCCTTCGCCTCGGCCTCTTCTCCCAGCCGCTGCAGCAGCGCTTCTATGGTGTTCACCAGGAAGCTGTGAACACAGGCATACCCTCTTCCGGCGCGCGAGAGAGAAAAAACAGGTGTGAAGCGTGCGTTTGCTTCGCTGGCCGTGGCTCAAGCGAAACAAAAGACGCGACAGGGAATGGACAAGATGACACTTGCACTACATATATAGGGTAGAGAAGTAGCCTGCACACACACGCAGACTAAGTGAAGAGGAGCAGCCTGCACATTCACACGGATGGCGCTACTTTAGTTATTTCGAGGGAATTTGCACACAGTGCTATTGTAGCGCCTTCTTTTGAGGCGGCGAACAAAACCTGATAGAATGCAGCCTCGGAGACGAAAATGAAGACGGCATTTGGCAGTGGAGTGTGAATCCGAGGCTCATGTTCCCCGCTTCCTTGTAGATCTACCGAGAAGGGAAAAGAAATGGTTTTCGGCTTCTAGTCGTCTTAGGTGCACGCAGAAGGGATCCTGTGAGATCTCCTGTAGCTTAGAGCCCAGAGGTAGCATACAAAACTCGTATGCTATCGCCACTACTCTCGAGAGGTGGCACGGCGCGTAGTGCGGCAGGAATACTGCAGCAGCCTGCCGACGACATATATTGCCGCAGGTGCGCAAGTTCGATCCTCAGTTAGAGTGAGTGATTAAATGTTGCGATTTTTTCTCAACGGGTGTCGACACCGTAGCTAGGAATGGTGAGAATGCGTAACGGTGGCAGTACAATTAATAATGTTGCTGACGGCAGAACGTTTTTCATGTCAGAAACATAATAAACACGCATACAACCTCATTCCGCATCAGTTCGCTGCTCGTATGTATGGCTTGGGAGACTGCGTTTCAGGGGAGTAAATATACCGGGTGTTTCAAGAAATATGTCCTAAATCGTTCTTCAAAAATTGGGGAATTTGATCGATGCCATAAGAATTAATTCTGCTTGTGTAGTGGCATTTTAAGGTAACCAATGATATTATTTATGGTAGTAATTGAAAAGAACAATTTAAATATTTTATTTACAGTGGAGTTCACAATGAGAAAATCCAAGTTCCACATGCGAACCACCCATTGCAAGCCATGCATTTACGCGGGGCATCGTTCGAGAAACTCGTTTCTTGTTACACGTAACTAATGCAACAAACAGATAATTTAGTCTCAGAAAGCATAGTGTGCATTCTTTGTTTTTGTTTTTGTAGTACTCTGAGCATTGTGGCCGCAAGTGAAAAGAATTGTTTTGTCCGTGGTATCAGAACAGATAGCCTTTCATTTGCGCCCCCGATGTTTTACCCAGCGAGAGGCGCTCCGTCGTCCACTTTGTGTAGTATATGTGTTAGTTTTAGTTCCTTCGTGTGTTAGCCAGTGCCCACTTGTAAGCAAGGTGGCGAGCTCGCAACACTTTTAGGAGCGAAGCTCCTTAAGGCGTGGGCTGAGCATCCCGTCGTAATCGTATGCAGCCACCTCTCGTTAGTTTTTAAACCAGCCGTAGATGGCGGTACTTGTACAACCGCGGCCACGTCTGTGTATAGCGTGCAATCAGCTGGTTCTTGCTTTGCAGGGTGACCCCTTGAGCAGTTTAAGGCTCTGACGTGGTCAGCCTGACTGCAATTAGAGCCGCGCATTCTCCTGACACCACGTCCAAGCCTGAAACTGCCTTAAGGTATCGCCCAGCAGAGCGAAAGCCGGCTACTCGCGTGCTCTGCACAGACGTGCCGTCACTGTACATGTAATTAAATGCATATGCACTGAGAAATGCAATTGGCACCACACTAGAGGACGTTACTTCCAGTATGATAAATAATAATCACAGCATATCTATGGAGTGATTGATGATGAGTGGGGCGAAGCGTCCATCAGTCTGTCCGCTCTTCCGTCCGTTCAATCGTTCTTGCTTCCATTCGTCCGTGCGTCCGTCTGCGCGTTTGTCCACGCATCCATCCGTTCATCCGTGCGTCCATCTGCGCGTCCGTTCATTCATGCATCCGTCTGTATGTGTCTGTCCGTCCTCTCATGCGTTAATCTGTACGTCCGTCCATTTGTCCAGCCCTGCGTTCGTCCATGCGTCCAATTCGTCTGTCCGTCCTTTCCTGCGTCCATCCGTCCTTCCGTCTGTGTGTCAAACAGAGAGACAGGCGACAGACCGACACGGCTAGCGGGTGATTCACGGTTTGCCGATAAGAAGTATGATACGTGCAAGGCGGCGGCGGCTTCACTCGAAGACGGAACCCCAATGTGCGAGCGTGCGAGTAAATAGGAATGACGTCACATGAAGACGTTTGCGATCACGTGTTCTTCGGCGGCGCTGTCCGCTATGGCGCGCGGTGTTGTAAAGTAGAAGCTGTTCTGGCACACGTGCACGTTAAGAAGGTCGGCGGATGCACAAAGCTGCAGATCGGCATGCGTGCAAGGTAGTGGCGGCTCGCGCTCGAAGACGGACCCCCAATGTGTGAGCGCGCGAGGCAGAAGCGTGCCGTGAAACTGCACGGCGGCGCCGACGAGATCCCGGCGTACAAGAATGGGAGGCCGAAGCGGCGCGGCAGCGGCGTGCGGACCCAGCTTCACCGCACTCTCTATCATTCACCTCGTAAATCTGCTAATATTTCTTCTCAAGGGGGCATAATTTCCACGGAGTGACAGCTGACCATCAGCGTGAACACGATCCGCTTCATCCCCGATCACCAAAAAAAAAAAAACGGAAATTCCGGCCCTCTTATCGATCAATGTAATTAAATATGTTTTTTTTTTTTACACAACCTCTTTTGATGTGCTATGAAGACCACTGCCCGCATACCTGGGTATATGGGAATTCTTCTGTATCGATTGTGTCTCGTAGTTTTCTGAGGCGTAAGCGTGTGCTCGTTCTCCATTATAATGGGGGGAGGGGGGTGAAGATTTTGGCGCAGAGCACCACGCCCCCTTTCCCCCTGCCCGTTGGGTCAGTCCGAATAACACAAGCCTCACTATGCAGGCGAAAATGTTAATAAAGTACGACAAATTCTCACAATGCCCAGTGCATACTTCTTTGTTTTCCCCAGCCAAATGAAGTGCTACTGCAGTAAACAGTTTCTCTGGAACCTAAATTGTGAACTCTCACTTAAACAGGCAGTTATAAAGACAACACTAGATGCGCCTAAGTGCCTGTTTTAAGTTACGCGCTCCTTTTTGTAGTACCATGAATCACCACTCGTGCAGTCTCTGCTATTTATACCATAGAGTTCCCTATATATAACCTCTAGGAACTCCGGCGCTCATTGAAGCTGCAACGCATGGCGCTTCAGCGAGCATGGAATGATGGGCATTACCTTGATTTGCCTACTCTTCGTACTTAACGTTCCTTTTGGCTTGCTCGGCATGAAGCTGCTTACTTCACGAACAACAATTGGTAAATGTTCAGGCAGTTGTGCTTCACCACTTTACTTTTCAGGCTTACCGTTTCATATCTGGTCACCGAATTTCAAAAGGTTTTAGACTTTTGTTTGCAACAAAACAGAAACAGCGCAATAAACGAAGCCACAAGTGTCATTCGTCCCCAGCAACTATGAACACTAGGCAAATCCGCGTACTACCCATCATTACGATGGTCGCTCAACGATCGCAGCGCCAGACTGCCTTCTGGTCAATTCCACGAAACTTCAAGATTTAAACAAGCTTTTGGTAGGCAACATATAGTTGAGGAGGCCAATAACTCTGCACTCTAAACAATGACAGGGCAGATCCGCACACGTAAACCAACTTGTAGAGCACATTCAGCGACCCTTTATTAGAAATAGGGGTGGTGGCCATCCCTATAGTCATAGCTCAGCAGTCAGCACCATCTGACCCGTGACAAGGCAACTTCCCCAACGGTGCACACGGTCGCCACCCACCGCTTGCCTAAGCCACCTTGGTACAATGTCTCTCCACAGTAGAACATAACAACCATGTCATGCCGTGGTCAAAGAAATATTGGGTAACTGCTACAGCTAACTTGCAATGTACCCAGTACACAAAAACATAATTTTGCGTAGGGGCAGGCATTCACTGTGCCATCCTTCGCCATTCTTCAGAAAAGCGGGCTACCTTCCACACATTAACAAGGAATATTGTGCAACTTTTGATGCTGTGGCTAAGGGCGATGAAGAATTATACCTCCCACTTGGTAATGGGTTGGAGCATTCGACGACCACTCGCTACGCAGTTAGCCATTGTTGACGAGTGGGTCTTGGCGATTTTAAACGCTCCATTACTCATACTAAGAAAAATTCCTTTCCCGAGATCAAGCCTGCCTAGGGTCGTTTGCGACGTAGTTTCAAGCACAGGTGTGGCTCTGTGGTAAAACACTTGGCTGGCACGCAGGGAACCCGGGAATAAATCTCATTGGGTTTTTGGTGTTCTTTATTAACTTAGCTTTTTCTTATTTTGCACGATAGTGGTTACTGACCAGCGGCGGTGGTGGACGACTACGGCGCACGCACCCTTATTCTAATCATAAAATAAAGCTTTCCCTGTTATAGCTGTAAAATGTGACAGCCTCTGGGTATATGGGTGCACTTGTTAAATGAAATAAGATGATTGTTGATACTTTGGTCTTTCGTCTGTGAAGGCGCGCCTTTCCAGAAAAATTTCGAATGAGCCAATAGTGATTCTTGCCCCGCCGCGGTGGTCTAGTGGCTAAGGTACTCGGCTGTGGACCCGCAGTTCACGGGTTCAAATCCCGGCTGTGGCAGCTGCATTTTCGATGGAGGCGGAATTGTTGTAGGCCCGTGTGCTCAGATTTGGGTACACGTTAAAGAACCCCAGGTGGTCGAAATTTCCGGAGCCCTCAACTACGGCGTCTCTCATAATCATATGGTGGTATTGGGACAATAAACCCGACATATCAATCCATCCAATAGTCATTCTTTGGGAGAATTAGAAAGAGGGGGAGGGATAAAATACAGGAGGTACCCAGATGATTGTCGCATGCTTGAGTAAGAAATAAGGAGAAATAAAAACAGAAAATAGTGTGAGCAGCCCCCTGAAGAATATTTTCAGAAAACCGTGTGTTATTAGTATTGTGGAGATGTGTGAGGGGAAGTATGTCAGTGGCAATATCACCGACTCTACTTCTGAATAATAAAATTCCAAGTTTGAGTTGAGGGCAAATTAACGGTAGAATTTCGAGAGTGCTAAAGAGGGGCTGCTGATGCTGTGTAGAAACTATGTGATTAATTCCGACTGCTCTTTCTGAAGGTGAATGAGAGCTGTAGTGTGTGGCGTAGGTATTGGCCAGGACGAAATGCAGTAGGTTAGGTGACTGGTTAATGAAAGCATAGTAAAGTGATTTTAAATGTGTTGCTGAAAACAATGCCTTGTGCGAAGATATGCGGATGCCAAAAGCAGTCTTTTAATGACAGAATCACGTGAAGTTATTTTGAGTTGAGGGTCTAAGCGACACCTAGAAAAGTAGTGAGCTTTGATGGGGTGATGACGCAGTTTCATGTATATTTCGGTGAAATCGTAACGCTTTCTTGGGACGACCCTTTAGGTAAACAGCTTTAAACAAGATCTTCTTGAAGAGCCGTATATCGGGTAGGAATAAACACGCAAGCAAGCGCTAACAGTGTTACATTGGGTATATAAGGTGAGCTATTGGTAGCGCGAACAATGTGCAAACGACGCAAAAAAAAAAATACGCCCCGCTTGCACGCAACGCGCCGCACAGTTACAGCGAAAGCTGAAAAAGTGGCCTTTCAGAGCCTTTTTAAAAGCAATATTTGGTACTGCTACAAGCTAACTTGAAATGTACCCATACACCATAAATCACAATTTCTGCGTAGGGCAGGAATTCACTGTGCCATCCTCGCCATTCTTCAGAAAAGCGGGCTACCTTCCCCACATTAACAAGGAATATTGTGCAATCTTTTGATGCTGTGGCTGACGGCGATGAAGAATTATACCTCACACTTGAGTAGTGGGTTGGAGCAATCGACGACCCACTCGCTACGCAGTGAGCATTGTTTGACGACTGGTTGTTCTTGGCTATTCTAAAACGCTCATACTAAGAAAATTCCTTTCCCGAGATCAAGCCTGCCTAGGGTCAGTTTGCGACGTAGTTTCAAGCAGAGGTGTGGCTCAGTGGTAAAACACTAGGCTGGCACGCAAGGAATGCGGGAATAAATCTCATCGGGTCTTTGGTGTTCTTTATTAACATAGCTTTTTCTTATTTCGCGCGATAGTGGTTACAGACGCAGCGGCGGTGGTAGATGACTACGGCGCACGCTACCCTTGTTCTAATCTCATAAAAGAAAGCTTTCCCTGTTATAGCTGTCAAATGTGACAGCCACTGGGTGTATGCGTGCACTTGTTACATGAAATAAGATGATTGTTGATACTTTGGTCTTTCGTCTGCGAAGGCGCGCCTTTCTAGAAAAATTTCTAATGGGCCAATATGCTTGCTTCGCCGCGGTGGTCTAGTGGCTAAGGCTGCTGACCCGCAGGTCACGGGTTCGAATCCCGGTTGTGGCGGCTGCATTTTCGATGGAGGCGTAAATGTTGTAGGCCCGTGTGCTCAGATTTGGGTGCACGTTGAAGAACCCCAGGTGGTCGAAATTTCCGGAGCCCTCAACTACGGCGTCTCTCATAATCATATGGTGGTTTTCGGACGTTAAACCCGACATATTAATCAATCCAATAGTCATTCTTTGTGATAATTGGAAAGAAAGAGGGAGAGGATTAAAATACAGGAGGTATCCAGATGGTTGTCCCACAATTGAGTAAGAAAGGAGGAGAAAAAAAACAGAAAATAGTGTAAGCAGCCCCCTGAAGAATATTTGCCAATAGCAAGCCTTTGAGAAGTTAAGATGTCTTAATAAGTGTGCAAGAGGGTATTTTCTTTCCCATGTATGTGCACAGCGTTTGTGAAGTGTCATACATGTGCAAAAAGTCTTTCGGGCAGGAACTTCGAGTTGATAATGCCCCTCATTCGTGTGCTATCACGATTAGGATAAGAAGAAAACATTCCTGAATGTGCTGTAGGCCAGAGCACGCCTATTCCACGCCAAGATGCTTAAGCTCTCGGCAGTTACCCTCGCACCTAGATGTCATTTCGTTCAAGAATTCCAAGGCGTGTATGTGTTTTCGCCATGTTGCCTCACCGTGGGCCTGGTGGCTAAGGTACTTGGCTGCTGACCCGCAGGTTGCGGGATCGAATCCCGGCTGCGGCGGCTGCATTTCCGAAAGAGGCGGAAATGTTGTAGGCCCATGTGCTCAGATTTGGGTGCACGTTAAAGAGCCCAGGTGGTCGAAATTTCATGAGCCTCCTTTACTTTCCAATCAGACAGGCAAGTGACTGCCAATCGTGCATCATTAATTACCATGATTCGCACGCTACTGAGCAGCACATCTCCGTCTGCTAAGAGTGCACTGCAAATAATGGATCACTGAATCCAGTTCTTGCTAACGTCATATAAGCACAATGGCTCAACAAATCTCATTCTTCCGCACTGAAGTAAAAGTGCGTCGATTTTTCAGAGGAATGCCAAGGCATGAAGTCCCGTATCTCGGACTTTCGCCAATTTCTCCGGGCCAATCAATTCCCTATACTGGTCATATGTGACCAAACGTATTATAGATTGTCCGCTATGAAGCTTTTTCTCTTGAGCCGCTTTGCGAAGAACGAAGCAAGTAATTGTTACATTTGCACAGACTTGACTTATCTTTCGCACCCAATAAGTTCAAATGACGACAATCAGTATGTGTCTTCGTATAAAGAAAAATGCAGTTTCGTTCACGCTTATTGGTGGATATATATCTTTGTCATCGCGATTTGACTGCGACAGATTAAAAGACATCCTAATGAGAACCGATGGGCCTCGGAACATCACCGGTGACTTCAACGCCCATCACATGCTTTGGGGGAGCACTAGGATGAATGCCAGGGGCCGGAACATTGTTACATTCGCTTCCGATTACGACCTTTCCATCATGAACGATGGTACCCCCACATATCTGCGGGGTCTCACGTATGGCAGTTGCCTTGACCTGACATTGGTGTCACGGTGCTTCTCTCACAAAGTTAAGTGGTTTTGCGATATTGAGACTCATGGGAGTGATCACATACCCACCTACGTGACGATCGATGGTATCGTAAAAAATTTGTCTTCCGGTGTTGCAATTGGCACTGACTGGTCGATGTTTGCATCGCGTGTTGAGAACGCTTGCCAAGAAGGCCTCGCCTGCAGCCTGGAAAATACCATAGTGGAAGCTATGCAAGCGTCTAAATGTAAATTACCATTTTCGCCTAAAGTTACACAGTTTGACATCGAACTGGAAAAATTACGAGCTATACGAAGGCGTGCAGAACGACGATACAGACGCACAAGATCAATTTACAATCTGAGGGAAGCAAGGCGGCTCCAAAAAAAGATTCAACGACGCATTTACAAACTGGAGAGCGAACGCTCGAAAGCATTCTGCGAATCTCTAGACCCTCATAAGCCGCTGTCATATATTTGGAGAACAGTTCGTGGTCTTCGCTCCTCTCCACAACAACGGCACCCTTTTAAACCTTTGGCACTCCATCAGGGAAAAACAGAACTCGAGGTGGCTGAAGAATTTTGCACGAGAGTTGCCGGGAATATTGTGAACGAGAGCATCGACGCCGTGATCGTTCCTGAGACGCGATTACCAGAAATGGACATTCCGTTCACCATGGAAGAACTGGAAGGTGCGTTAGTCGCTTCTAAACGCATGTCATCGCCAGGTCCTGATGGTATTACTTATAGTGCGTTCAGACACCTTGGACAAGAAGCCAGAAAAGAACTTTTAACATGCTTCAGCAACTCCTGGCTCAGCGGCAGTGTTCCCCGAGAATGGAAAATAAGTCGATTAATACCACTTTTGAAATCGGGAAAATCACCATTGGACTTGACAGCGTATTGCCCTCGCAAGCTGCCTCGGAAAAGTGATGGAAAGAATGGTTCTATTTCGTCTCGAGTGGTACTTGGAACGATACACCAAATACCCTTCTTGCATGGCAGGCTTTCGTTTGGGCCGCTCCTCCATCGACTGTGTCCTTGACTTATCGACATTTGTTAAGCAAGAAAAAAGTCATAAGCGAATATCAGTGGCACTTTTTCTTGACGTGAAGGGTGCATATGATAATGTAGCTCACGATGCCATCCTCACTTCTCTCGCAGCAATGGACATTGGTGGGCGAATGTTTCAATGGATAAAATATTATATAACTGGCAAGGGTTTCTTTGTGCAAACATATGAGGGTGCAAGTGCTGAACATTACACCTACGGTGGAGTACCTCAGGGAGGTGTTTTAAGCCCCACATTGTTCAATGTTGTCCTCATTGGTCTGGTGAAGGTTCTGCCAAAGTCGGTGTGCCTATCCATATACGCCGATGATATTTGCCTCTGGAGGGCTGCAGTTACTTCCCTCAGGTGCGTGCACAAATACAGCGGGCAGCAACCCTCACAACAGCCTACCTTCAGAAACAAGGCCTAAATATATCAACTGTGAAGTGCACGTTGATGGCGTTTACACGCAAACCAATGACGCCATACCCTGTTTACATCAATGGGCAGAGTGTCAAATATGCACGGACACATCGTTTCTTGGGCATAACAATCGACAGAAGTCTTTCGTGGAGGCCGCATTGAGCGTACTTGAAGAAGAGACTGCTATCTATTGTGCATATAATGAAATTCATGTGCGGAAAAGCATGGGGAACTTCTGTGGCCTCCATGCTACAGCTGTACAGGGCCCTATTTCTGGGTCTATTGCGCTACAGCTTGCCGGTACTGACTAACACTTGCAAATCCAGTACTCATTCATTGGAGAGTTTGCAGGGTCAGGCACTGCGTATCTGCCTAGGACTGCCCCGATGCGCTCCTACTTATGCCATAATCATGCTTGCCAAAGACCATCCGGTCAGGACATATAGAGTTGTGGATTGCCTCAGAGCACACATTCGACATGCTAGCCGTGTCCCCGACTACCATTTGGCCCTTCTACCCTCCGGAAGACCACGTGCTACATTTTCAGACGTCATAGCCAAGCACCTAAACAGCATTCCATCAGGATATACGCCAGCTGCGAGAATGGCATGTCCTTTGTGGTGCCTCGACCAGCCGCAAGTACGTCTAGAAATTCCGGGAATCAAAAAGAAAAGCAATCACTCCAGAGTAGGGTTGAAGCAAGCAACACTGCTATTATTACATGAGTTGTACTTACACCGAACGCAGATATACACTGATGAGTCCGTCTCGTCCAGCAGCTCATCAGGTGCCGCTGTAATTCCGGCTGCAGCAATGACAATCAAGTTTAAGTTGTCGCATATGACTACATCTACGGCATCAGAGCTTGCTGCTATAAGGGCTGCTTTACAATATCTCGTTCAAGAACGTCCAGGAAAATGGGTCATATTCTGTGATTCGATGGCAGCGCTTCAGAGTTTGCGGTCTGCCATGCGTAGGAGGAGTCATGAACAATTGGTACAAGAAATAAGACATTGCCATCATGAAGCTCTAGCACGAGGGCATGATATTATATATCAATGGCTGCCTGGACATATCGGTATTACCTGAAGTCAATTAGCCCATGATGCAGCTCGCTTAGCCCATGAAGGAACCCGTGTAGTCCCGATTCCTCTATCAAGGAAAGATGCAGCAAGACAACTTTACCTGCAGGCTCGAGATCTCACACGCACGTTCTGGTCGTCTACCAGCTTCCAAAGGTGTCGATTTTATGAACTGGATCCTTCGCTCAAGCTAAAGCTACCATCACAACTTTCCCGCTCCGATGCGACACTGTTATGCCGCCTTTGGTTGGGTGTTGCATTTACAAAGGTATACTCCTTTCGCATCGGTATGGCAGACACTCCTACATGCGACTACTGCGGAGCTGAAGAGACCATCGAGCACGTCCTGTGCAGTTGCGCTTGCTACGACACACAGCGATGCCAGCTCCGGATGGTTTTGAATCAACTTGACCCCGGACCATTTTGTGTGCAGAAGATACTAGGACCTTGGGCATCTGCCTCAGTTGCGCAGAAAGCGACTAAAGCACTGCTACTTTACTTAAAGTCAACAAACTTGAGCGACCGCCTGTAGACTGTGTGTGCTCCCCGAGTGTGCTCGTGATTTTGTGTAGCTTCTCATCTCTCTGCAACCTCTTTTCTTCCCTTCATCCCTTCCCCAGTGCAGGGTAGCTTGCGTCAATATATTCTCCATAGAGAAGCACCGCCATCCAGCGGACATTTCAAGGACTAAACGGGAGGTGGCACATGCACACTTTCTTACGGCTTGCGCTTCGGGTTTACTTCCCACCTTCAACCACCTCGAGTTCATGGTATATACAAGTTCACTGTATTCATGGCTATGCGGCCCAACGCTCGCTAAACCTTTCTAAAACCAAGGAGGTTACACCCAGCGAGTATAACGTAGCAACCCTTTCTTGTCAGATCGTGCTCAATGTACATGCCAATAGCTGCTAATGGGGATCGCAGCGTGCGCGTTACCTAAAGGCCGAATGTTCCTGTCTCTCATTCCCCCTTAGCAGCCATTAACATGTGCATTGAGCACTATCTTTTATTGTTCAACAATGCACAGAAGAAATCTCTCAGCGGAACCACCTTGGAGGTCAAAACCATAAGGACCGCTATTTCGGGTATGTGCCACTGGTGGTTACGTACTAATAAATCTCATTGGGTCCTTGGTGTTCTTTATTAACTTAGCTTTTTCTTATTTCGCACGATAGTGGTTACTGACACAGCGGCGGAGGTGGACGACTACGGCGCACGCTACCCTTATTCTAATCTCATAAAAGAAAGCTTTCCCTGTTATAGCTGTAAAATGTGACAGCCTCTGGGTATATGGGTTCACTTGTTACATGAAATAAGATGATTGTTGATACTTTGGTCTTTCGTCTGCGAAGGCACGCCTTTCCAGTGAGTGAGTGCAACAACTTTATTGACGATCCGGCATAAAGGGGCAAGGGGTAGGGGGATTAAAGCGAGACACTAGCGTGCTCGGACGTCCCAGAGCAGCAACCTACTCGCGTCAATCCCGTGGGGGCGCCGCTTTTGGCCACTGGCGTTCCAGAATGCTAAGCAAGAAGGCGCGAGCCACCCAGAGACACCTCCTCTGGGACTGTGCACCACCGCCGGGTAACCAAGAAGTAATGCCAACTGCCATAAGCAGCAAAATCATCAGCCGAGAGCCAGGCAACCAAAGAGACGTGGTCCAGCGCCTTTCCAGAAAAATTTCGAATCAGCCAATAGTGATTCTTGCCCCACCACGGTGGTCTAGTGGCTAAGGTAATCGGCTGCTGACCCGCAGGTCACGGGTTGAAACCCCGGCTTCGGCGGCTGCATTTCCGATGGAGGCGGAAATGTTTTAGGCCCGTGTGCTGAGATTTGGGTGCATGTTAAAGAAGCCCAGGTGGTCGAAATTTCAGGAGCCCTCCTTTACTGCGTCTCTCATAATCAAATGGTGGTTTTGGGACGTTAAACCCCACATATCAGTCAATCATCATAATCTGTTTTCTGTATCTGCAATGTCACACATAATCTAAAAATGTTTTAGCACTAACCTAGACGATCGAGTCCCCAACAGAAAAGTGCATGATGGGACGCGATCGGTAATTTTTATGCACTCACTTCCCAATCCTTCCGCGAGACAGTAGGTCATGATCTCAAGTGATGCCTCACGGAATATCCCCGCAACGTGTTTTGTTAAGTTTCTCATAACATTGCCATTTTTTGCTATCGCTTTGATTGCTTCGACATTGTGGTGAAACAGTGACATTATTTCGCAATTTCTCACTATTCACCGTCTAAATATAGTTGTCATCTGCTATAGCACTGCCGCCAGCCGGTTCATACATCATTTATAGCTGTTACACAGTGACATGGACAACGTACCACTGTAAGGTCAATGTAGTTTACAGATGTCCTCTTTGATTTCGGCAGACTATATTCACAACTTTTCTTTTTTTCCAAAAGCTGGCCTTTCATAAGCCACGATTCATACACTACTAAAACGAAACGGGCGAACTTTCGTCGCCGTAGTAGGTGTATATATAACTTCGTGCCGCATCTGGTTAACCTCGCGTTCTTTTGTTCTTGTCCGTGCGCACGGTCACGTATACTAACGTGCCGCAGCACCAATGCGTGCGCCAGAGTTCCATCAGCGACCCCTTTACGCTGATAATTATTTCCGTGTGGCCCGCATAGGGCGTATAGGACACCACATGGGCCGTTATTTTTGCTGCAGATGTTATACCACGCACCCCGTCGAAGTACAGTTGCTCGCAGGTGCCGGAAAAAACGTGGGGCACGGCATGATCCCGGGCACTGTACACGGACGCGAAGACGTCCCGTTCACCACTACCGAACATGTCGTGTGACCTTCGCCTTTTGTCCGTTTCCTTTCGCTGTGGTAATCAGTGAGCACGCGAAGTTGTTGAGGCTCGATCAATACGACTACTTTCCAAGTTGGATGGAAAACTATGTTGCCTACAGATGGCGTGACACCATTTTAGCAGCGCCGTCATGGTTTACTTTCTTTCGAATTTGATTGAACGTCAAAGAGTAGAGGTGGTTTGGTTTAATTGGTCCTTGTGTGCTTTTTGTTGTTCGCCCCTACCTTAACTTTAAGATGGGCGCTATAGCCCTTGTCAATAAATGAACAGTTATATGAATCGCTGAGAGCCTGTACATGTGGCAATTGCGGTAACCGTCGCAGCTGTGGCTAATGTCTAGACAGTCTAACCCACATTAACAGAATTCTTCGTAAATGAAGAATTTGTTAAGAGTGCCATATTGGCGCTGTTTCGAACTCTACAGCGTCTACGCATATGCTTCGTATGCGACGTGCAGTTTGAGCGAGGCGCGGGTGCTTCGTTTATTGCCAACATACCTTGCCTGCCTGGAAGCAAAGCCTGCATTCACCTACTGTGTCACCTTTAAGTGTAACTTCGTGGTTCGCTAGCTTACTATTTATTTATTTTAGCTCGACTTTACCTACTCTCATCTGAAATATTTTATTACTTTATTTCTTTGTTCAAGGGCCTGCCTATAGAAAAAGTGACACGGCAAGGTATGCTATAAAAGCATTGCTTGGACTGTGGATATAGGTCGCTGCTTCACAACAAGCTGTTGAAGCAACAAGCGATGGACCGGTGCCATCAACAGACCTCTTTAGCGTGCGCGCACACGCGCGCTAAGGAGTACACACACACACACACACACACACACACAAGACAAAATTTCAGCCAGTTCCATGCCTAAAAAACCGTCAGAAAAAAGCGAAGCTGGCCCCTGTTTCCTCAAGCAACACATTCTGCTCCTAAGTCTTCACTGAAGATTTTCTTGCTGTTGCACTTGGCACTTGTGTGCACCGTCGGCCAGAAACACACACAAATATCCCTTGCGGAAGCGGTGGTCGCACGCACGTGTTGTAGCCGATGACAATTGGCAGGTTTTAGGTTTCTAAATAGAAGCAACCCCCAGCTTCTTAGACTGTGCATTTTTGCTTAGCTAAATAGTTAATAAGACCTTTTCAACTGCCTTTCGTATTTCACTGACATTCTTCATTCCTAATAAAGCAGTTTCATCGATTGATAAATTCATTTATTTTTTTTTCTGCGGACTTCGTGAAAATCACATCGATTTTCTTTTTTATATTAGGAGGGGTGCTTTTTGTCACGATTATATGCTTGTTAGCCTCTCGCGAAATTGGCATCGGTGCTACCGAAACAGACGATCATGCCTGTGGGCCAATGATTTGTAACGCACCTTTTTCTCGGGAAAGCGGCTAGCTGTCCCTAAATCATACTGAACCCGCGTATTTAGAACAGATGTCTGACGATGTAGAGTGTGCTGTACTCTAGCACGGCCGGTGGATCGAAAACAACCTTGTTTTTTATCCAGCGGCCATGACCTTACTATGAAAGAGTGAGAATTTTCGCCTCGCGGACAGGTTTAGAAGCCACGTGTGAGTTTAGAAAAAGTGGTTAACGATTTGGAGTACTCGATACTCTAATATAAGAGAGCTGAAAGCCATCGCGTGGGCACCACACTTGATGAGGCCACGTCGACAAAAAGTAGGTTAATCAGAACACCATCGTAAGCGTGTCTAGAATAATTGGTTAAGGATTTAGAGTACACGGTACTCCACTGTGGGAGAGCTGAAAGCCGTCCCTTGGGCCTTACACGCATCTGGCGTTCCTGTGTTTAGCAAAAGTGATTAAAGTGACACTAAAGGCAACTATAAAGTCGACGTCATAGTGTTGCCTCATAGTGTTACCTTTGTGCCAAAGAAGGCCTTAGTTGGGAATGAAATCACGTTTTAGTTGCCCGCATCGGGTTAGCGCTCTTCAAATTACACGCCTCAAAACGCAGTACGACATGCACGCTAAAGAACCCCAGGTGGTCGAAATTTCTGGAGCCCTCCAATACGGCGTCTCTCATACACATTTGGTGGTTTTGGGACGTTAAACCCCACATATCAATCAGAAAGCAGTAAGACTCACGTCACTGTTGCCGTGCACAAAGCGGCCCGGCTTACTGCGAGGTCACCGACAGTAGTACGCAGAACGAAAGCAGCGGGAGCAACGGCAGCAACAACGGCCATTTATCAATTTCCTGCCATTGGCTCGGAGATCGCAGACGTGCTTTGGCTCAATTGCACCCCGCTAGATGGCGCGACATGTCCACTGTAACCACGCGAAAATTGAATTTTTGAATTACTCGTGCCATTTCCACAGTGACGTACAGCGGTTCTTTTTAAAGACGTTAGTTTTGGTCTGTTTGTCTGTCTGTCTGTCTGTCTGTCTGTCTGTCTGTCTGTCTGTCTGTCTGTCTGTCTGTCTGTCTGTCTGTCTGTTCCCCCTTACCCTTACCTCAAACGGCCTGAACGGCCAACTCCATCCGCAGTGCCCAGCAATATTGTCCAAGATTCAGCGTTTATACTTGTGCAATTGTGAATTAAAAAGCAATTATTGCACATATCTGAGGCACCATAACATTACGTCGGTGTTTTGAATGTGTACAGAAGGCAGACACAAGTAATTAAAAGGATCATCACGTTTATCACGCTGCGCAGATAATGCAACACGATGCTCAATATGAAAAGCGCTTCCAACGCTTTGCTAAGACGACACGGTGGTCGCACCTGCCCATCGCTTTGCGTTCTACACCTTATCACCTCCGAGACTGGCGTGCATCTTTCTCCGCAGGCGCGGTCGCCTTCCTTTGTATTCGAGCTGCCAGATGGCGCTCTGTCTAACATGCCTCGATACTTTGTTCCCCTCCGCTACCCGCTCGAGGCAATAACGCAGCGCCTCCAGAATGCCATTCACCTATTTCCTTGCACAGAACATCAAATAAACATTTTTTTTTCTCTCTCTAGACGCAAGACTATCGTCTTTCGATGACATTTGCAGTGTAACATGCAGATACGGGGCCGATTTTTTTCTTGAATGAAACAGAAATGAACCAGCAGCATTTTGTTGCGTCTTTTGATGTACGGATGGTTCTTTAGTTAGTGCAGCTAAATCGATTACTAGTGATTAACTGTAGGTGGTTGGTCGGATGTCGTCGGTATCATTTTGAGAATTTTCTACAGGGGCGCATGTATTTTTGTGCATTCACTCTAATTTCTCGGTAAGTAGGGCACTGCTTTTGATAATATTGTCGTTTTAGATGTTGTAATACATTCAACTTTCACTCGGACGTAAATTGTCATTTGACTTTAGTGGCCTTTTAACAATTTAGAGTACTAGGTACTCTACTGTAGAAGAGCAAAAAGCCGTCCCGATGGCCTCACACTTGATGAGGAGACGTACCAGTCACGGAGATGCAGGCTCCAGTTTATAAAAAGTTCATTTACACTATATACGGAGAACAAATATTTCATAACATTTAAGTAATAAGGGCACATAAAGTTTGGCACATCATAGTGTATTAGGGGATACCAGGTCATTGCGGTATATATGGCAATGACTGCGCAGACGGGGCCGCTAGATCTGCACACGACGGTACCAAATACACAGCCATCCCGTTCTCAAAAACCAACGTAGCTACAAGGCTTCGTTCGCTTGCACGTGACCTCACAATTGTACAGGGGAACGCATCAGAATTCACAAATGCGCGCCTGCAAAACCTGGATCCCGATCTGCAGCTTCGTCTTCCCTGAGGGATATCTCAAGCAGAGGAGACTATGTTATGGCGCCTGTGGCTTGGAGTGGCGTTCAAGAACGCATATTCCAATCTCATTGGAATGGCCAGCTCTTCTACATGCACTTACTGCATCTGCGAAGAAACCATCGCACAACTTCTATGTGATTGCACCGATTTCAACGCGCCAAGACAAGAAATGGCTGCAGCTCTGGATGGACTGGATGATCGGCCTTTGTCGGAACAAAAGATTCTGGGTCATTGGCTAAGCCCATCCTCAGCCCAGAAGGCTTTGAAAGCTTTGCTGTGCTTTTTGTGGACAACTGGCCTCAGAGACAGAGTTCAGTGTCTCATAGTCTTCGATGTTGCCTTTCCTCTGTCGCTATTTTTTTGTAATTTCTCTCTCGCTCGCTCTCTCTTCGCAACAGTTCTTTTTATCATCTTTTATTCCCCTCACCGCTTTCCCCAGCACAGGGTAGCCAGCCCATCTAAGAACTGGCTAACCTCCCAGTCCTTCCGCTTAAACTTTCCTCTGGTGGGAGACCACACATTTAATCGTCGCATGTCGATTTGTCTCAACTATGACGCAGTTGGGGCGAGTGGAAGTGCGAACCACCTGCCATCGCTGCAACCGATCTCGAGTGGGAAGCAAGCCCCAGCCCAGCTGCCAGACAAAGTCCCGCAGATGCCCTGGTAACACTGCTGCAGTTATTGGTTTCTAAGGGTGGTTCAATATAGATTGACGATGCTGGGGCACCAAGGGTCGTAGAAGGGCGGCCATTCTGTCCACCACTCTAGATTTAGCCACCTCTATCTCTGGGCGCGTAGCTTTCGAACGCCGACAAAATGCCAGAAGGGCTCGATACAAAGATGGTAATTCAGTTGATTGGGGACCTTGGTTGATGTCGCTGGCTGGCAAGAAGACGCGTAGTGATGGCCCCAAACGGTAGTGAGCCAGTGACTGAGCGGGCGTACCATCATTGCTTACTATTCGCAATAAAGTGCGGAGGCACAAGGTAGAAGGACGGAAACGTCGGAGAATGGCTGTTTAGAAAAATTTATTGTCACAGATGTCAATAACATTTCAGCAGGACATTGTCTTCTTAGACATACAATAACGATGATGACAAAACAGACGTCATTTACATGAACAAGGATATGAGGTGACGTGGAAAAAACAAGTATATTCGATTGTTCACACAAACACAGCCACACAAAAATGTGTCACAAAATGACGGATACACATATGAATATTGCAAGGTAAACAACTTCTAAGTATTTCAAACGCGAAACATTTCTTGGCGAATTTCGGTGGTTTTGAGCGTATCTATCTATCTATCTATCTATCTATCTATCTATCTATCTATCTATCTATCTATCTATCTATCTATCTATCAATCTATCAATCTATCTGTCTATCTATCTAGCCGCTTAGGTTTGGGTGTTCTCGCGGTCACCCCCTTAACTTGGCGTGAACCAAAATTAGCAGGGAACGTGGTTTGACGATTATGACACACTGGTCAAGAAACAAATAATGTCAGAATCCCGTCACGTAAGTGGTCAAAACAATTACCACCGGACGGTAGCACATACCCACGGCCGGGTGTGTGCTCAAGTGATTGACACTTAGTATCTACCCAGGAACGACGAGAACACACATGGGCAGTTTTACCACGTGAGAGTTAAGAATTACCCGACATGGGTAGCGTCGACCCGACATATGTCTGTGCGTGCATTATTTGTGCATATATATAGCGCATTTCGTGACATGTCACTCATGTTGCCGTATCCACGAAATGAATGATGATGAGTGCGCGAAGCTCCGGAGGTAAACCATGAATCCTCCGTACATTTTGCCCACTCGATTTTATTACAACGCTTCCCTATACCCCGCGACAACTTTCTGTGGCAGCACAGCCAAGGCTACGGAGCCGAAGCACGCTTGTCTTACTGCGCCACAGCATGTAGTCCCTCAACGAAAACGTTTGTATACTGTTCTGGGTAACTAAGATTTTACCATTCGTCACTTACATTTTTCGTGGATTTATTTTTTAATTAGTGAATAAAAACGTTGCGCAGTAGAAAAAATTTTGTTTCACGCTCTCTCAGGTTTTTTGGGGGTTTTTTGGCTTCCGTCGCCTTTTAGATGCGGAGCATCTAATACTCGAGGCTTGTAGTGCGGCGCCGTCCGCAAGCTTCCTCCTCCTTCTTCCACCATCTGTGCATCCCTTCCTCCTCTACACACCGCGCGCGCTTCACTCCTCCTCCATCTGTGCACCCTTCCTCCTCTACACACCGCGTGCGCTTCTCCTCTTCACGAACATTCGCTAGCTGTATAATGTAGCGCGCATGCGCCGTCACGCTTCGAGAACATCGGCAGCTGACGCGCGCGCATGCGCCGTCGCGCTTCGAGAACATCGGCAGCTGACGCGCGCGCATGCGCCGTTGCGCTTCTCCCCCTTCTCGAACATTCGACAGCTGACAGTGCATGCGCCGTCGCGCTGTATATATACTCAAGGTCGGCGCTCGCTCGCTCAGTTGCCGCTCGTCGGTTGGTTTGTACGGCGCGTCGACGTCCAAGGTCGCGGTGAAATGAATTCCAACGAATCCACAAACACAATGATCGACGTCCCTTCGACCAGCGCCGCCCTTTCGCATACGTGTGTACGTGTTCACTCATTTAACACCCCCTCCTACAACCACGTTAACCAATTTAGCCATCGACCCAAGTAAGTCGCAATTTAACACCCCATTTCACAACCACGTTAACAATTTAGCCATCGACCCAAGTAAGTCGCACTTTAACACCCCGTTAACCAATTATATGCTCCGCATCCTCCTCAGTGTTCTCCCGAGGGAAGCTGCGGGCAATTTTTTTACCTCACCGAATTCCTCACTGTCAAAGATGGCGTCCGCCGGTTACAGCTCGTCAACGTCGCTTACGCAGGAAACACCGCCGCGTGCCGCGAGTCCACCAGCTGCGCAGCCGTACCAGGCGTTGTCAAATCAAAAGCTGTCCGTACAGGCCAAGAAGGTGGCGTACAACGTTTACGTGCAAGTAAGGAAAAGCGACCCGCAGCTGCTTGAGAGCCGCATGTCGGAAAGTCAGCGAGCTCACTGGTGTTAGCGAGCGCAGTGTCTTCCGGATTAAGCTCGACGTTAACAGTGGAACCCTGAAGTCACCGAAAACGGTACGTGCATGATGAGTTGTGTAACCATTACGTGAATAATTGAATGTATCATTCACCCAGCAACCTGGGTCCACGCGTCAGTAAATCACGTCCCAATATTATTAAAAATTGCTCTCGAGTTCCCAAAGATGCGACTCGCGTTTCCTGCAGCGAAACGCGAGCAAACGCGGGCCGACGCGGACTGCGAGACGCGGACTGCGCTGGTGAAATCGAAACCGAAACACCCGTCGAAGTGGTCGGACTACTTGGCGCAGTAGCACATGTGCATAGGCTCCGCCCACGTAGCCTTGGCCGTGCTGCCACAGAAAGTTGTCGCCGGGTATAGCATACGTCGCTGCACTAAATCAAACGATCGCCTTCCACGAATGACACGCGCCATATGTTACATCATTCCTATTTTATAACATCTCGCATCTTTCATCATCAACTACAAGCACCGCCACCTAGTTTATAACATATTGCATCTATTCATCATCAGCTACAAGTACCGCCATCTACTAAACACTGCAATAACTAAAGAAAAGATGGCCTCATAGAAGAAATGGTGCTGCTATCTAGTGAACACTGCAAAAACTAAACAAGAGGTAGCTGCATAGAGGGAATGCAAAGCCTAAGCCTTACGGAGCTTCGCCCCTAAAAATTGAAACACGGTCACCTTCCCTCTGCATGCTTCGCATAGCGTCGATTACCAGGTACGTGGGTGTTTAGAAAAAAAATCGGCAGATCCCACGTACAGTGGGAATCCATGATCTGCGAAGCTCGAATGGGAAATGATTATATGCCACTTTAAAACAGGCACAATGTTACGAAGAGGAGTTAAATGATGCGTAATAACACCATGATAATCATGTCATGATTATTATGTTTGGATGTGTCGTTTGTATATACCTTGGTCGTCTATTCACGTCCCATGATACCAAATTTAATACATGTGGAACTAGCGAAATGGCCGCGAGCACGATATGAGCGCGGTATGTTGTCATGTTCCTACGTTACCCGCGTGTCAGGATTATCATGTTTGCGCCAGTCTTATATTTCGTCATCCATTGACATCACGTAACACCGAATTTGGTATAGCTGGAGCTAGTAAAACGGCCGCTAGCGCATCATGAAGGGCTCAATACACTCCGATGTAGTGCTGGCGCGTGCGCACACTGGGCAGAGTGACGCTACGTTAGCGCGAAACGCGAGCACTCTCTATACCCGGCGACAACTTTCTGTGGCAGCACGGCCAAGGCTACGTGGGCGGAGCCTATGCACATGTGCTACTGCGCCAAGTAGTCCGACCGCTTCGACGGGTGTTTCGGTTTCGATTTCACCAGCGCAGTCCGCGTCTCGCAGTCCGCGTCGGCTCGCGTTTGCTCGCGTTTCGCTGCAGGAAACGCGAGTCGCATCTTTAGGAACTCGAGAGCAATTTTTAATAATATTGTGACGTGATTTACTGACGCGTGGACCCAGGTTGCTGGGTGAATGATACATTCAATTATTCATGTAATGGTTACACAACTCATCATGCACGTACCATTTTCGGTGACTTCAGGGTTCCACTGTTAACGTCGAGCTTAATCCGGAAGACACTGCGCTCGCTAACACCAGTGAGCTCGCTGACGTTCCGACATGCGACTCTCACAGACAGCTGCGGGTCGCTTTTCCTTACTTGCGCGTAAACGTTGTACGCCACCTTCTTGGCCTGTACGGACAGCTTTTGATTTGACAACGCCTGGTACGGCTGCGCAGCTGGTGGACTCGCGGCACGCGGCGGTGTTTCCTCCGTAAGCGACGTTGACGAGCTGTAACCGGCGCACGCCATCTTTGACAGTGAGGAATGCGGTGAGGTAAAAAGGCGACGGAAGCCAAAAAACCCCCAAAATACCTGAGAGAGCGTGAAACAAAATTTTTTCTACTGCGCAAAGTTTTTATTCACTAATTAAAAAATAAATCCGCGAAAAATGTAAGTGACGAATGGTAAAATCTTAGTTACCCAGAACAGTATACAAACGTTTTCGTTGAGGAACTACATGCTGTGGCGCAGTAAGACAAGCGTGCTTCGGCTCCGTAGCCTTGGCTGTGCTGCCACAGAAAGTTGTCGCGGGGTATAGTCTGACGCCAGGCGCGACCAGCGTTCGTCGGCGCGGCCCGACGGCTGCCAGCGTGAAATGCGACATGTTGCATTTCACGCCAATGCGTTACACAGACAACACTGCGCATTTTTCTTTCGTGACGGAGGGACGCCGGACGCGCTGAAACGCACATGCGTCAAAGGCAGGTGCGGCGCCTAGCACGGCAACGCCGGCGTGACGCAACAAAATGAACGCCGGCGAGCATGCGCACCGCGTCCCGTGGAAATGTAGTGGCGGCTTTACTGTCACGTTATCACATAATACGCATCTCATGATTATCATGTTTGCACCAGTAACACACCTTCGTCATCAAATTGGCGTCACGTAATATGAAATTTCGCGTGTACTAAGCTAGTGAAACGGCCGCGAGCGCGTCATGAGTGTGGAATGTAGTCATGGTGTTACAAGACACGCATGTCGTGATTATCATGTTTGGATGTGTCATTGACCTATGTCGTCCATTAATGTCGCGTAATAGCGAGTTTAGTACATAAGAAGCTAGCGAAATGGTGGCGAGCGCATCGTGAGCGTGGCATGTACTCATGTTGTTACATGACACTCATTTCATGGTTATCATGTTTCAAGCAGTATCATACCTTCGTCAGCCATTCCCGTCCCGTAATAGCAAAATTGATATAAGTGAAGCTAGTGAAACGGCCGCCAGCGCAGCATGAGTGTGGCATGTATTCATGTTTTTACATGACACGCATATCACGATTTTCATGTTGGGGTTGGTCGTTTGTGTTCGGCATGCAATCATGTCATACCATACCAATTTTGCAACATGTCATGCGAACGAAACAACCGCAAGTGCTGCAGGACCACGAAATGTAAATCATGACATACATGACATACATGCCTTAATTTTTGTTATGACAATCAAAATATGTTCTTCATACTGCCATGTTCTGGCATACCAAGTTTGGTATCGATACTATTATCGAAACGGTCAGGAGAGCTAAAAGTCGTAGGCTGTTAGATAGATAGATAGATAGATAGATAGATAGATAGATAGATAGATAGATAGATAGATAGATAGATAGATAGATAGATAGATAGATAGATAGATAGATAGATAGATAGATAGATAGATAGATAGATAGATAGATAGATAGATAGATAGATAGATAGATAGATAGATATGGTCAATGTCGGCGAAGTTCGCTAAGAAATTCGAAATTCTTGGCATTTAGAATACTTTTTAGCGCACCGGAAAAAACTTTTGCTTTCTTTTATTTGGTACGGAATATCATTCCTTATCTGAACACCTTCAAATTATATTTATCGCTGTCCATAAACATTAGTAGTAGGTGGAAAATTGATAGTGTTTAGTGTGGCACGTCTGGTAAGGTGGGAGGAAGATAAAAATATCGATATATAAAAGGGAAGGTTCTTATGAATGATGTTATGGACAGTAAGTGCAGTCTTTTGCTCTAGTAAGTGATCGAATGGTATTATTTGCATTATATGAAACAATGGCGTGCTGTGGTCATCATGTCTAGCATTGTTTATAATTTGAAATGCTCGCTTTTGTAGAATGCGTATGGGTTCCAGATATGATTTAAAAGTCCATCCCGTGAATCTATGCAATATAATACGTGACAACGAAAAAAATAGAAATAAAGCATTCTGAGAGTATTGGTTTGAAAAT
This sequence comes from Rhipicephalus microplus, assembly GCF_013339725.1. Taxonomy (NCBI): domain Eukaryota; kingdom Metazoa; phylum Arthropoda; class Arachnida; order Ixodida; family Ixodidae; genus Rhipicephalus; species Rhipicephalus microplus. Next base: position 26,113 of record NW_023612297.1, read on the forward strand.
AATTTCTAGCGGTCAATAGAATACTGCAACCATATTCTAGCATATCGCATGCCGATGTAATATGGTTTTGTCACTTTAAATGGCTATCGAAGATTACTCCCAGGTAATTAAAATGTTTCGTCTGCTCAAGTACGCATTCACTTATTTTAATACACATGGGTTCGTTATTAATATCTCTATAACGGGAGTGGGAGAGATTATATTTATTCTTGTTAGCACTAATTGTCAATTCGTTCGCCGAAAACCACTGAAAAATACTTTTTTTTGTTCAGCCTTATTTTAGACTCTAAATCCTTGGTACTCTCGGCAGTAACTATAAGAACTGTATCATCACCGTCCATTACCATCTCCGACAATGTTAGTATGTTTGGTGGATCATTTAATACAATAAAAATAACATGGGTAGGAGAACGGCCCTTGCGGTGCGCCTGTGTTTAACAAGGAGGAGATAAGATTACGCATGATGACCGTTTGTGTCGTTCGCTCATGTAACTGGCAAATAAGTCATATATTTTACCGCGGAAGCCAGGGTGTTTCAATTTCATTTATAAGATATGATCAATGGTATCGAATGCTTTCTTTAAATGAAGGAAAACTACTGCTTCAAGGAGGTTAAGTTGTATTGCGGCATTAATTTTTTTTCTGATAGATATAGTACAGGAGTGGAGGTTGAAGGATGCGACCTGAATTCATGTTGCTCGGAGCATATGACATGATATGCTAACATGGTAAACATTCGTTTCTGCCACGAACCTCTCTTGATTGGAATGGCCTTCCCGCGGACATTGTGATTATTAAAGACGATAGTCTTTCTTGGGCACCTTCGACACAAAAAGTTTGGTCTGTCTGTCTGTCTGTCTGTCTGTCTGTCTGTCTGTCTGTCTGTCTGTCTGTCTGTCTGTCTGTCTGTCTGTACATTGCCTGTTTGTCCAATCATCGGCTACTTGAAATGGCCCACCTCATCCACAGCGTCCACCAATGTTGCTCAAGGTTCATCGTTCATACTTGTGCAATTGTCCATTAAAAACACTTATGCGCATGTCTGGGGCACCGAAACAACATGTATATATTCTGCGTGTGCGTCTTTTACGAGAAAAGGCATACGTAGGTAATTTTAAAAACCGTATAGTGCTTATCACGCTGCGCTGACCATGCAACGCTTGCATGAACAGGCGGGTTTTTCCAACGCTTTGCTAAAACGAGTGGTGGTGGCACCTACCCGTCGCCTTGCGTTCTACACCTTATCACCTCTGAGACGGGCGCGCACACCCGTCTCAGAGCCACGCGCTCCGTTCTTCAAGAAAACTTCCACATAACGCTCATGTCTCAGGTGTGACGGGACTTGATGCGCTCGTTCACCTCCGCTGCACGCTCGAGGCACTCTAACGCAGCGCCTCCAGAGTACCATTAACCGATTTTCTTGCGCAGAACATCACATAAATGTTTTGTTCACTCTCTCCAATCACAAGACATCGTCTTCCGACGACATTTGCAGATTACATGCAGATACGGAACCATTTTTTTCACCATAAACAGTTCCGTAATTCCGTAGCCAGCATCGTGTACTCGGTCTTTTAGAAAAACTCACAGTAAATTCGAATTTTGCTTCTTTTTTTCGTGTGTTTTGTTTTACTTTTTTGTTATTGTATTGTGTGCTGGTTTTTTATTGTTTTTTTGTTTGTATCAGCGTGTTGATGCCATTGACCCACTGAAACACCTCTGTCCCTGAGGCGTATAATGAAATAAAATGAAATAAAGTGAAACAACCTCTGTTCTTTTAAGATACAGGCATAATGTCGGCATAACGGCAATAGTAGTTCGAGTTTTCCCTCCACTTCTGTAGCAGTGTTCTAAATTTTACATTTTTATTCCTATGATATAGAAAGCTATATTCAAGCGTTGCTCGATCCCAGAGGAATATGCTAACGAAAAAGTTTGTATAAAATTCACATTATCCCACCGTAAAATCCACTTCGTTGCACCATTCGTGACGTCCTTGCTCTGACATCATAGGTTGTCCTTCAAACGCTAGGTGAGTGGACGTTCGTGGTAAGTCCATGATGTGTACACAACTGCTACACTTCTCAGAAACACCTCGCTCCTCCTAGTAACGCTTTTATCTAATACCAGTGTCCCACGGTCGCCTTTGATAGTTATCTGGCCTGACCAGAATAGAGTCTGTTTGATCGCATTTGGCTCCTTTACGCAAGATGTGGAAACATTTAATTCCGCAAGATACAATTCTGATCTCGCTTGATCACGATAACGAGTGTATCATGTGGCACTGGTATAAGCCTAAAAATTCAGCATAAACAATAACTCCGAGAATGTTTCGTACGAAAGAGATTCCCACGAGGCGTGGGATCTCCGGATTGTTTTTATTTGAATATAATTTGTCATTTTTTTATTTCCAGGAGTAGATGGCTTCGCTGCACTCTTCATGGATTGCCAACATATCAGGCCCGAGAAGTTGGAGTGGTGCCGACTGGCGGATGACGTCACGGCATGGACTCTTGACGCAAGACGCGGCGCGCCTACTTAATGATGCGCTCGCTTCGTGCGCTGTTCCAATGTTTGCGTTCGCTTTTTGCTTGTCTGAAGCTGCACATTAATGAAGAAAACAGATTTAGTAATGTTTCAAGTAAAACAATAAAAAGTTTACTTTTTCTTCTGCATAATCACGCGCTGGGTCATACAGCAATGTGAGATTATTGAAAAGGTCTGTGTCGCGCTGCTAACCACGATGATGGATTTCGTTCATGGCGACGACAGCCGCAATCCGACGGGTGTGCAAATCAAGAACACGCTTCTGTTTTGGATACGACAAACTGATTGATGAAAGAACATGTGATTTTGAGCAGTAACTAAGAAACCATGTTAACATTATAACGTTGAAATGTGCATGGGTGATTCCTTTCGGCGATATCAGGGCTTCTATGCTCTTAGAATGATTTGTACCGGAGGAATACACGTATCTAGGGACAGCGCTTTCACAAATGTATACTAAGCCCCGCGCTCTTGTGCAGCATCGAGTATCGCAACATATACCGCAAGGCGCTCGCCCTAGATTAACGCAGCCGCATTTGTGTGTTTTCTTGTGTACTTGCTCACTCAACACGTTGTTTAGTTTCATGTTTCTCTCGCAATAATTTGAAGATTTAATTGACCGAAATTATTTAGGTTAAGTGTGATTGAAGTTAGGCGCGGAAATTCCTATTGCGGTCAGATTCTGTCGTGCGTAATCGTAGCAACGATGCGGTCGCGCTCTGAACTACCAGTTTTGGTAGCCCACTCATATGTTAAATTTCCTTGCAGTTGATTACCTGTTCGTGGATATGACGCGCGAGACCAGTCGTCGCCTCATCGAGGCGAAATTTGTTTTGTTATTACATGCGTCCAGAAGCCTATAGGTCGAAATTTTTTTCGGGGTTGGGAGAAGGCACCTACTTGAAATGGCCATTTGTCTCGCTGCATCGGGAAAAAGATCGGGGGGCAGAGGGCAGGTCCGGTGAGCCATCCTGTGGTTACGCCACTGTTTGAGCAACGTCCGTGAATGCCCCATAGAAAAAGTTCATTTCGACTTCCTGACGTTTGCGTTGAAATAGTTGCTATCAGCGGTGTTCCCACGTGAAGCTCCCATCAGCGTTTGTGATGCGGTGGTAGAACACTCGAGCATTTCATGCAAATCAGGGTATGGGATTACATAATCCTTGAAGACTGTTGAGAGGAAACGTATACATACAATCCCAGTGAACGAAAATATCTCATTTCCAATATCGTTGTGTATGCGGCAGTATCACTTTGTTTGTTTTACAAATATGTTACGTGAGTGCTTCTGACAGTCATATTCATGTAATGTCTCTTACTCGAGAAAGCGCCGTACTTTCAAATCATTAGGTCATTCGCAAATGCATGCGCAACTTCCATGGTGAAGCGCAATGTATCCAGTTATAATGAAAACGTCCCAATTTCATTTTTCATACTTCAGCACAGACATGTTCTAATCCCGGAGTCGATGCCTATATAATTGTATTAACGTTAGTACCTCCTAGCATATTTTCTTAGCACCCGTGTGTGGTGTACGCGATAAAAACAACGAACGTGTTTTTCTGCATCACCATGTTCTCAATAAATCTTCCATTCTGATGGTAGTCTGCCTATCGTGAGCTAAATTATGGAAACTTCTTCCAGCTTTGAAAACTTTCACTAGTTGTAAAACCTTGCACCTGGTATTTTGACAAATTTGTATCACAAAATTGAGAAATAATCACCAACGTATCGCTAAAAAGCGTATACACGGCGGGCGAAGAAAAAGGCGACAAGCGCCGGCAAAGCAGGCGAGTCTGTGCCGTGACGTCACTTCGCCGCGACCGCAGCGACGCCAGTGCTCGTTCTCGGGGGTAATTGGACCCCCCTCCTCTCTCCAATGAAGGTAAATGAAGGGCTCACAAATGATGCCAGCTGTTACCGAAAGACGTATTTGTAACGTCCTCTTTCCGCATTCACTGAAAGCATAGACGTGATCGTTTCAAATGGAACTATGTGCACCCTTCTAGTAGTTTGCCGCTAGTTTCGTCTACGAAAATGGCTCGAAAGAAAGACTCAAGTCACATGAACAGCTTTTTCATCTCTTTTCATCACACCGCATTCATAATAACACATTTGTGCCTACTTTGCTATGCAGTTGCCAGAACTGTTTTTTTTTTTTCATTTCTTCCTCTCACAGTCTCCTGGTGAAGAAGTTATTTGACATGGAGACTTTGCTCAGTGAAGGCACGCGATGAGCGTGACTTCGTAAGGGCACTACATGACAAAAGTTGTGTGTTTCACAGAACACACAATCACATGGGGCACTCATGATGATACGCATGTGTATGCTAAGGCCTTATGACGACAAAGTTTCAGTATTTACCACATTATTGACCATATAATAACCTCGTGTTAGGAAAATGCTGTCGCTTAAATCTTCCCAGCAGAATACCAAAAATTTCCTCTAAAAAGTTTTAAATAGCGAGAGTGAATGCTTTTACAGTCTTTCTCATAAAGAAACCATGGTAACTAGCAATACCAGTCATTATGCTGTCTAATGAAACATTTACAAAGCATTGTAAGTTTTTCTCGATTCAATAAAATGACGCCAGATTGCCGAAAAGACCAGAGAATCCCTCACAGCAAGAAATATATTCCTAGGGTTGTTATGTTGTTGCTGCAGCACATGACTGACGTTAAAAGCAGTGTGGCGTTATCTGCGTCTGTTGCGCGGAGACACGAACACACCAGTCTGAGAATATGTGCCGGCTGTTAAACAAAAGCTAATGAAAAATGTAGAAGCTGTGGTATAAGGAAAAAAATATTTTCAATACATTTGAAAACTGGCGTACATTGATGCCAAGGAAAGTATAATGGATGTCATTTGTCAAGATATTCTTTCGGCATAGTTATTTCATAGTAGCCGTAAAACAGCGCCGGAGAAAACAACAGAGCAAACGAGGAGCGGGCACTGTTTTTCAGCGAATGTTTGTTGTAAGAAACTGTAGTACAAACCGCATTTACAAATACTACAAATAACCCCCTACACTTTCCTTGGCATCAGTGTCTGTTAGCTGCCGTTAGCATTGGTGTCTAACAAAGAAAACATGTATGTGTACTGCCACTTTTTCCTAAGTTTAAATGCCTTTATATATTTACGTATTCATGTAGGAAGTATCCATGCCAATCTTGCTTACCGAATTAGACAAAAGGAGTATAAGCGTAGGCACTAAAATTAATCTGCAGAAAACGAAAGCAATGTACATTGACCTCGGAAAAGAACAGGGCTTCGAGAGAGGTAGCAGTGCACTTTAAGTTGTAAAAGAGTGCACCTACATAGGATAGGTAGTGACCACTGATCAGAATCACGACATGGAAGAAACTAGAAACATAAGAATGGGGTGCAGCACATTCGGCAAGCATTCTAAAATTGTGACTGGTAGATTGCCCGTATCTTTCAAGAGGAAGATATATAACAGCTGCATCTTGCCTGTACTAACCTACGGAGCAGAAACCTTGAAGCTTACACAAAGTGTTCAGCCTACATTGTGGACGACTCAGCAAATGATAGAAAGGAAAATGATAGGTGTAACCTTAAAAGACAAGAAGAGAGCAGAGTGGTCGGGGAACAAACCGAAGTTAAGAATATCGTAGTTGAAATCAAGAAGAAAAAATGGACATGGGTCGGGCATGTAGCACGTACACAGGATAACCACTGGCCATTAAGGGTAACTGACTGGATTCCTAGAGAAGGCAAGTGAGTTAGGGGGAGAAAGAAAGCTAGGTGGGCTGATGAGATTAAGAAGTTTGTGGATATAACGTGGCAGCCGCAAGCACAGCACCGAGTCGACTGGCGGAGCATGAAAGGCTTTTGTCCTGCAGTGGGTGCAATCAGGCTAATGACGAAGATATATTTACGAGGTCAAACGCTTACATCTTGCTCAATATTGTTATCTCGGGTTGTACTTCACTAAACTAATATATTTTGGGAGACGCCGTAGTGGAGGGCTCCAGAGATTTTGACCACATGTGAATTTTCAACGTGCACATATAAAATTACACGGGTATCAAACATTTTCGCTTCCACCAAAAATGCAGTCACCGTCACGATTGCAGAGTCATCAGCTGCGCTACCATCCGCACTTCTAGTTCCAGCGTTGCAGAGCAGGTTGCCATTGCTCTTGCATTGACGGACGGTGTACATGACACAATTTATTCAGACTCCAAGGCCGCTATCAAGGCCTTCCAGATGGGCATGGTGGCTCCCCAGGTCCTACAGATTATTCAAAAAGTCAAAGACCTCAAAAATGACTCATTGGTCTGGTTTCCTGCGCACCTTGGAACCATTGAGGGTGCCTCGCTCAATCCCAACGAGGAGGCGCACTCGGCTGCACGAGGTTTGACTGACCGTGTGCCGGGTAACGCGTCATCTCCTGGGCGACCTGAGCCTCTCTGCTCGTACAACGAGATATGCAAGCACCACTATCTGTCAAGAAGACTGCTGCCTCTACCACACTCCTCGCTATGCAGGGCCCAAGCTGTTACTCTCCGACTGCTACAAACAAACACTTACCCGAGCCCTGCGGCACTGCACACAATGTACCCTGAACGGTTTCCAAGCCCGGACTGCCCCCTGTGTGGTGGTTATGCGGACTTCGAGCATGTACTGTGGGGCTGCGCCTCTGCCGGTCCCCCTTTCACCCAAGAGGAAATGAAGCGACTCATTAAGGCCCAGGACCAGACCTCTCAAATCCTGGCCGTCCAGAGGGCCCGCGCGAGGGCCGTCAGGTTTAACCTGATGGTCCCCGAGTGGGCCTAGCCAGGTGACGCTGAGTTTACTCGCGTCTATTGTGGACCGAATAAAGTTGTTTCACTCACTCACTCACTCACCGTCACCGGCATTCTATACCACGACGTCCGGGTTAGAAGTCGAGCGCCAAAACCACAAGATCAACGCAGAGGGGCCCATTCAGCCCCGCTTCGTGGTCTTAAATCTCGCGTATTTAAGAAGCGATAACGCCTTTGGCATTCAATATAATTTGCGTGTGGCAAGGTAGAATCAATGCAGCTCGTGTCAGTTCGCGTCATAGTTACCTTCAAAACAAACACTGGCGTTGCATTAACGCTGTATCACATGCAAAACCCCACAAACATAGGAAATAGATTGTGTATGTCAGAATAGAACTGTTGATTCATTGTTCGATGGGCCAGCTCTTCGTGATTACCGGCTTATAACAGAATACAGGCATTCTCCAAAACGATATAAAATTCTTGTCCCCCGACAGCTTCTGGAGCAGTCCTTTCTTCGTTAGGAGTGTGCAAGAAGGGGAGTGGGGGCAAAGGTCCTGTTTCCTGCCCTCCGACTTGTTTGCTCCAAAGTATATGCTTCAGAATTGATGAAAAATAAGTAAAAAATGAAATGATGTGGGCTTTCCTAAAGAAGATTCGGAATAGAAGTGAACAGTTCTGAGAATCCAACATGAGGTGCTTGCAGCCACTATTACCGTAAAGTTTTACGTCGCCGTGAGGAAAGTTTCGCGGCCCCTCTTAGGTCATAGGGTGGCGCCACCACCCCTTGCTCCCTCCGAACACACATCATGGCACATGTTTGTTCATAAGTACTCGCGCAATGGAGCAGAAGGCAGAAGGGCACACTTTGATAAGCGTCGCCACCAGACCCGATATTTCACTGTGCGATGTGAACATTCGTATATTGTGTTTCATGCATTAGATGTGACGCTGTGGAAGCCAGTGAGATTTCTTGCACTACGTGCGTTCTCACCAAGACACAGGTTGTAGCTTTACTATCCATTATTTCTTTATTTTAAGACCGAGCGAGAAGTGTAGATTCTTTATGCCAGAGAAAGAAGCAAGCCCCAATATTTATGAGGTTGACAATAGGTTGTTCAGGATTGCTTAGTGTCTCTTTTTTTTTCCGTATCATGGCCTCCACAAATAGCTTCGGCAGCTCGCAGGTGGAGCCCATCGCGGAGGCCACGCTTACAGCGATGAAATCTTAGCGTGAGGCAATCATCATCACACTGCTAGTGCTAAATTCGAAGCATTTCTTAGAGAACTCTGGCGACTTTGAGCACATCTATCTATCTATCTATCTATCTATCTATCTATCTATCTATCTATCTATCTATCATCTATCTATCTATCTATCTATCTATCTATATATCTATCTATCTATCTATCTATCCATCTATCTATCTATCTATCTATCTATCTATCTATCTATCTATCTATCTATCTATCTATCTGCCCCGCCGCGGTGGTCTAGTGGCTAAGGTACTCGGCTGCTGACCCGCAGGTAGCGGGTTCAAATCCCGGCTGCGGCGGCTGCATTTCCGATGGAGGCGGAAATGTTGTAGGCCCGTGTGCTCAGATTTGGGTGCACGTTAAAGAACCCCAGGTGGTCGAAATTTCCGGAGCCCTCCACTATGGCGTCTCTCATAATCAAATGGTGGTTTTGGGACGTTAAACCCTACATATCAGTCATCGTTATCTATCTATCTATCTATCTATCTATCTATCTATCTATCTATCTATCTATCTATCTATCTATCTATCTATCTATCTATCTAAACCCCCTACGACTTTCAGCTCTCCTGACCGTTCCGGTACCGATATCAGTAGCAACCTTGGTATGGCATAACATGACTGCATGAATAAGATTTTTGGCAAGTCACAACATGAAAACCATGATATATTAGGGGCGAAGCTTCTTGTAGCGGCCCCCGTTCGTCCCTCGTAGTCGTAGTCGTAGTGTGTAACCAGTTTCACGTTTTGTCCTGCAAGGTGGTGCCGGTACCGGATTGCGCCTGTGCGCTGTTGAACAATAAAAAATTCTTAGCGTGCGTGTTAACTAAAAGCCGAATTCTCCTGTCTCTCATACCCCATTAGCAGCAATCGACATATACATTGAGCACTATCTGACAAGAAAGGGTTGCTACGTTATACTCATTGGGCGTAATCTCTTTCGTTTTAGAAAGGTTTAACGAGCGTTGAGCCGCAGTGCCATGAATACAGTGAAGTAGTATATACCATGAAGTCGAGGTGTTTAAAGGTGGGAAGTAGACACGAAGCGCAAGCTGTAAGAAAGGGTGCGTGTGCCACCTCTCGTTTAGTCCTTGGAATATCCGCTGGATGGCGGTGCTTCTATATCGGGAATATATGATGAAAAGATGCGAAATGGTACTTAGAGTGTTGAATAGATGGACGAACGGACACACAAACAGATGCATGGACAGACTTACGGATGGCTGCACCGACGGTTGGACGCATGGATGGACGCACAGATCGACGTGCGGATCCACAAACAGACGCATGTACGGACGTGCGAATAGAGGCAGGGACGGTCACACAGACGGACGCATGGACAGACGGATGCTTCGCCCCACTCTCCATCATTCACTCCGTGGATATGCTCCCATTTTTATGTCATAATTGTCATGACTTACATTTCATGGTTTTAGTGGGCGTGGAGGCAGCACAACTGTGGCAATGGCTTACGAGCTTCGCTTTCACGTTATACAGGTCGTCTTGGTCTGGCTGCCGCTTGTGGTTCACTCCGGAAGGCCGGTTGACACCCCTGCCAAACAGCTGCAGTTTCCAGAAGACGGCGGCTTTTCTACGGATCCGAGTGCCTGCGCTGACACACCTGAGCTTTCCAGGCCATTCGGGACATCGTCATCGTCAGAGACAGTGTTCTTATCAAGCAACAAAAGCGGCAACAGCGAACGTCAGCGGATTAGTGGGCGTGGAGGCAGCACAACTTTGGCAATGGCTTACGAGCTTCACTTTCACGTTATACATGTTGGTGAAACCGATTCATTATATGCTAAGAAGACAAGTAACCGTTGTTTACTGCTGCTTCCACGCCCACAGGTGTTATACGTCTTATCGCGAGAGTGTACTAACGCCCTTTACTCGCTACTCTTGTGTTGCGGTGACGTTGAAGCAAACCCAGGGCCTGCAAAAAAGACCCCTGGGCCACTAGATGATGTCGAGAACAACACAGCTTCTTCTGATGCGCGTCATAAAGAAGTTATGGCAATGCTTTCTAAGATAAGTGTCCGCTGTGATTCATCTGCCGTTGAGCAGTCCAATTTGGCAAAGGCGATTGACGAGGTGAAAGCCAACCAGCAACTTGTGGCGAGCAAATTATGCGAGATTGAAAGGCGGCTTTCGACGGTTGAACTGCGGACTAACTCGGTTGCGGACATTGAGAAGGAATTGCAGGTCACGAATGAAGCTATCGGCAGCATCACTCAAACAAATGACGCATTGGTGTCCCGTCTAAACGACCTCGAGGACAGAGCCCGAAGGTGCAACTTAGTGTTTTTCGGTATGCCCGATAAAAAAATGGCAGCATATCCACGGAGTGAATGATGGAGAGTGGGGCGAAGCATTCGTCCGTCCATGCGTCCGTCTGTGTGACCGTCCATGCGTCTGTTTGTGCGCCCGTCCCTGCGTTCTTTCGTGCATCCGCCCCTGCGTCCGTTCATGCGTCCATCCATGCATCTGTTTGTGTGTCCGTTCGTTCATCTATTCAACACTCCAAGTCCCACCATCTCGCATCTTTTTATCATATATTCCCCATATAGAAGCACCGCCATCCAGCGGACATTCCAAGGACTAAACGAGAGGTGGCACACGCACACTTTCTTACGGCCTGCGCTTTGGGTTCACTTCCCACCTTTAACCACCTCGAGTTCATGGTATATTCTAGTTCACTGTATTCATGGCACTGCGACCAAACGCTCGCTAAACCTTTCGAAAACCAAGGAGGTTACGCCCAGCGAGTATAACGTAGCAACCTTTCCCTGTCAGATAGGGCTCAATTTACATGCCAATGGCTGCTAATAAGAAATGAGAGACAGGAGAATTCGGCTTTTACTTTCTTACGGCTTGCGCTTCGTATCTACTTCTCATTTTTAACCACCTTGAGTTCATTCATGGTATATACAAGTTCATTGTATTCATGGCACTGCGGCTCAACGCTCGCTAAACCTTTCTAAAGCTAAGGAGGTTACACCCAGCGAGTATAATGTAGCATCCCTTTCTTGTCCGATAGTGCTCAATGTACATGCCAATGGCTGCTAATGGGGATCGCAGCGTGCGCGTTGACTAAAAGCCGAATGCTCATGTCTCTCATTCCCCATTAGCAGCCATTGGCATGTACATTGAGCACTATTTTTTATTGTTAAACAACGCACAGAAGAAATCTCTCACTGGCACCACCTTGGAGGTCAAGTGTTATACCTATTTCGGGTATGTGCCACTGGTGGTTACATACGAGGGACGCCCAAGCCACGCCATAAGGAGCTTCGCTCCTAAAATGAGACCTGGCAAGCTACTGAAGAGGCACTTACCAACTTGCTCTCTAGTAGCCTAGGTGCCGAGTTCGACCCGAATGCAGTAGAAAAGGCCCATCGTTTAGGTGGTCCATATATACGCGAGAAAACTCGACCAGTGATAGTAAAATTTGCAAGCCTTAAAGCAAAAGAACTTGTGCTGGCACGTCGATCTAAGTTGAGAAGTCATAAAGTCTCTGTATCGGAGGACTACTGTCAGGCTACAAGAACGGCGCGCAAGATGCTGCACAATTATGCAAAATCATTGCCTGGCCGACCCGCTTTTCAGCTTCGTTACGACAAGCTCGTTGTTAACCACAGAAACTATTGTTATGATGCTTCCGCGGGCATTGTTCGCGAGACCACTGCGCATTCTCGCAGTAATGGCAGCGAATACCGCATTGAAAATGGGGCGCACTCAACTTCCGATCACAGCCATGACCTTCACGCACGTTTATTGCCTGATGCCGCACTTTTGTCACGTGCGCGGACATCTAATGCCTCCTCATAACAATCAGCGAAGGGAAGTGGCAGTATCGTATCACGTCCTATTCCGGTGCTCTACATGAACATCCGTAGTATAATGGTAAAGCGGGACGCTTTTGACGCTTTTATCGATTCTTGTGAAGCCGACGTGATTGCCGTGACCGAGACTTGGTTGAATGCTCATGTTTGCAATAACAAAATTTTTACTACTTCCAAATTGTTGAACATTTACCGCCGCGATAGAGATGGAAGACAAGGTGGTGGTACTTTGCTTGCCATTTCGAAGCGTTTCAAGTCCTTTCTTATAAACGTGACGTCTACATTGGAAGTGATATGCTGCGGGTTGGTTGCGAATAATAAAACGCTTGTTCTTGGCATCTGTTACCGCCCTCCAGATACAGACATCAGCTTTGTTCAGGAGTTTTACGATAACATTATTGAAATTACTATGCGGTACCCATCTTCTTCGATAACTATTCTCGGTGACTTCAACTATCCTACCATAATGTGGGCGTCATCGTTACCAGACGTCGTACCATTTTCTTCAAATGGCCAATGTTTTCTCGATACTTGCAACCTGTTTAATTTTACGCAGATGGTGAATAACCCAACTCGCGTCACCAATTCTTCATCGCGCAATCTTGACTTGATTCTTACAACAATGCCCGACGACATTCATGCACTAAACTCACTTCCTGCTCTCAGCGATCACTGTCTGCTACATTTTTACATACGCAACAGCATGCCAACTGCTACTAAGAAACGCAAGGTTATCTATAACTACAATGCTGCAAACTTTGAGGCAATCAACAACAAACTCTCTCTATTTTACGACACTTATCTACATGACTTTGATAATAGAACCGTGCAGGAAAACTGGGATCTGTTTGTTAACAAAATCTACGAACTTACTCGTACCTTTGTTCCCTTAAAGTCTATACCTGTGAGCTCTTGCTCACCGTGGTACAATACATACATAAAGCGACTTTCTAACAAAAAGAAACTCTTGTTTCGTGCTGCGAAACTCCAGAGTACGGAGAAACGCTGGCGCTCCTACGAGAGTGCTGCGCGAGTTTACTCGTCAGCAGTTTCGGATGCTAAGGCTAACTTTCTATCTAACACTCTGCCATTAATGCTTGTCAGCAACCCTAGAAAGTTTTGGAAAACTATTACAAATACCAACGACAGTGAAATTGTACTTGTTGACTTGGACGGCCTTCCCGTATTTTCCGAGATGTGTGCAGCACGTCTGAACGAAAATTTTGTCCGGAACTTTTCAGGGTCGTCCACTTCTGCTACCGTCTCTTTACCAGCGCGCAACTATCCATCAACGTCTGTTATAGTGACTGAGGCCCATGGAATTGTAAAACTAATTGAATCACTCAGAATATCCTCTGCTTGTGGTGTTGACAACATAAACGCAAGAATCCTTAAAGAAACTAAGCATGCCTCATCTATGTTGCTGTGTAAAGTATTCCAACAGTCTTTGAATGAAGGTGTGGTGCCACGCGTTTGGAAAGAGGCAAAGGTGGTTCCGCTACACAAATCAGGAAACAAGCATTCTGTTACTAATTACCGACCCATTTCACTTACTTCTATACCATGCAAACTTTTGGAGCACATAATCTTCTCTTACTTGGTCAACTTTCTACAATCAAAATCGTTCTTTAGCACGTCACAGCATGAATTTAGGAAGTCATTCTCATGTGAAACACAGTCGCTTTGTTTTACCCATTCGTTACATATCATTCTAGATTGGAGTTCACTGGTCGACTGCATTTTTTTAGTCTTTTCGAAGGCTTTTGACAAGATTAATTGTCACCTACTACTATATAAGCTTAGGACCCTTAATATTGATGGCTGCATTCTTGCTTGGATCGAGTTTTTCTTAATTAATCGCTCACAATTTGTTGTTGCGAACAACTACAGCTCACCCTCTTCTCCCGTTACTTCTGGTGTGCCCCAGGGTTCTGTGTTGGGCCCTTACTATTCCTTATTTATATTAACGATTTACCCGATCTTGTAACTTCTTCGATTCACCTTTTCGCCGATGACTGCGTTGTTTATCGAGAAATTTCATCTAACTCTGACGCTACTTCTTTGCAAAGTGACATTAATAATATTGCCAGCTGGTGTAGAACTTGGCACATGGACCTCAACACTAACAAATGTAAAGTTTTACGTATCTCACGAACTACCGGACCCCCTCTTAACTACACCTTAAATGACGTTGATCTAGAGTCTGTAACTTCGTATAAGTACTTGGGGATTCATATAACATCTGACTTGAACTGGAAACATCATATTACCTATATTATTAACAATAGCAACCATATGCTAGGGTACCTACGACGCAACTTTAGCCGTGCCCCTGAAGCCGTGGAACTAACCATGTATAAAGCACTAGTTCGTCCAAAACTTGAATATGCATGCTCCATTTGGGATCCTTTTCAACTGAACTTGACTCACTCGCTTGAAATGGTACAGAATAACGCAGCACGCTTCATTCTATCTAATTACCATCGCACTAGCAGTATTACGTCAATAAAACACAGCCTTTCACTACAGTCACTACAGTCACTTCAATCACGCCGCAAAGCATCTCGTCTCATACTTTTTCACAAGATATTCAATCATCCACTTTTGAAAGCTCAGTTCATTACCACTCCTGCCTATTACTCAGCTCGTTTAGATCATCAACATAAGGTACACGTCATTAGCTGCCGCACTAACACTTTTCATCATTCCTTCGTCCCACGCACATCCAACGACTGGAACCACCTTTTCTCGGACATGGTTTCCATTTCAAGTCACGACTTGTTTTCATCTAGAGTACAGAATTACTTACGTGATGACACGTGAAGTGTATATTGTTCATATATATTTTTGTACTCTGTTTGCCCCATTCTGATGATACTTACACGTACCTTCAATGTACTGCCTAAGATCAAATTTTCATGTTTGGTAATTTTTATTATTTTGGTGTTACTATGTTTGCTCTTGGTTATAGTTTTTTTTCTGTACCCCACTCCCCTCTGTAAAGCTATGTGCGATTGAGGGTAAAATAAATGAAATGAAAATGAAATGAAATGGTCCTGCAGCGCTTGTGGTGGTTTTGTTTAATTGGCATGTTGCAAAACTGGTATGGTATGACATGATTGCAAGGTGAACACAAGCGACCGACCTTAACATGAAAATAATGACATACGTGTCAGGTAACAACATGACTACATGATACGCTCATAGTGCTCTCGCGGCCGTTATGCTAGCTTCACATGTACGAAACTCGGTATTCCGCGATGGGAATGGACGACATAGGTAAATGACACATTCAAACATGATAATCACGACATGCGTGTCATGTAACAACATGACTACATGCCACACTGATGATGCGCTCACGGCTGTTTCGCTAGCTTCACATATGCTAAATTTGGTATTACGTGACGCCAATGGATGACGAAGGTATGTGACTGGTGCAAACATGATAATCATGAGATGCGTGTCATGTGAGAACACAAATACAAGCCACAGCCAAGGCACCAACATATTTCGACGTGACGCGGTGTGCGTGCTCGCCGGCGTTCATTTCGTCGCGTCACACCGGCGTTGTCACGCCAGGCACCGGTCCAGCCAAATACTCGCAGACGCGCGTCAATTAAGGAGCGTTGCTTTCACGCATGCACGTTTCAGCGCGTCCAGCATCCCTCCGTCACGAAAAGAAGGAGACCCAGTGTTGTCTGAGTAACGCATTAGTGCGAAATGCAGCATGTCGCACTTCGCGCCTGTTGCCGTCGGGCCGCGCCGAAGGAGGAGGAGAAAAACTTTATTCATCCCAAGAGGGAAAGGTGCGGTGCTGGAGTGTCAGAGGAGCCTACCCAGCGTAGGTCTCCGCTACCCTCTTGGCCCAATCCAAGATCTGGTCCTGGACCTCGGGCGCCGAGCTGCACATAGCAGCCTCCCACTGCTCCTTACTATTAATGTGTAGAGAATAGGGTGGTGGGTTTCGAGTACACCCCCACATGATATGGTAGAGGTTAGCTCTTTGTTGACAGAAAATGCACAAAGGGGAGGGGTATATCGCAGGGTGTATAAGATGGCGAAAAGATGGGGTAGGAAACGTACGGGTCTGTAACTGGCGCCATAGTATTTCATGGTAGCGCGAAGCTCCATGATGTAAGGGGGGGTATAGTGCGCTGTAGGCGGTAGTTATTTGTTATATCATGGAAGGTCAAAAGACAATCTCTTGCGCTGAAAAAGGTCGCGTGGTCTAAAGCGCCATCAGGGCCCTGCGCTCGGCCGGTCATTCCTCGAGCACAGGTATGAGCCACCTTATTGCCACTGAACCCCGCATGCGCGGGCGTCCATATGAGAGCAACGTCTTGCATGGGAGGATGTTTCTTAAGAATTGAAAGGGCAGTTGATGAGATGCGACCTGCACTGAAGTTGCGTATGGCAGTTTTGAAGTCACTTACAATCATAGTGATATTGGGGATGGATAGACCTAAAGCGATGGCAGCCTCCTCTGCCTCCTCCGAAGAGTTGACAGTGATGGATGCCGTTGTAAGCGCCTTGCCGTTATAGTCGACAGCAGAGAGGGCATGGGATGAGGAGGATGGGTATTCTGCCGCATCGACATAGAGCACGTCATTGGCTCTATGTAATTTTTTCTGAAGAGCTTTTGCTCTCCGGATTCGGCGCTTAGTATGATATGTTGGATGCATGTTTTTAAAAAGGGGCGGTATGAGTAATTTTTGGTGTATGTTTTGTGGAATGTTGTATTTAGCATTGGTGAGTGAGGTGAAGTTAATTCGGAAGGACACTGGTCGCGTCTGGTGTCAGACTACAGAGTGCTCACGTTTTGCTGACGTAGCGTTGCTGTGCCCAGCGTGCGCGTGCGTCAACGCTACATTGAAATATATTGAGCCCTTAACGATGCGCTCGCGGTGGTTTTGTTAGCTCTACATATGCCAAATTTGGTGTTATGGGACATCAATTAATGACGAAATATATGACTGGTGCAAACATGATAATCCTGACGCGCGTGTAATATAGGAATATCACAACATACCATGCTAAAAGCGTGCTCACTGCCCTTTCGCTAGCTCCACATACACTAAATTCTTCACGTGATGTGAATAGATGACGTGGGTACACGAAACATCCCAACATAATAATCATGACATGGAAGTCATGTACGGCATCATTTATCTCCACCTGGTAACGTCGTGCTGATTTTAAAGCGACGTATCAACATTTCTCATTCGTGCTTCGCATATCATTGATTCCCAGTGCACGTGGAATCGGCCATTTTTATCATATATTCATCATATACAAGTACTGCCATCCAGCGGACAATCCAAGGACTAAATGAGAGTATGTACTACATTTCTGCTGTCAGCCATTTGTTAACACCAAGAGCGTGATAACTACGCTGTGCTACGTTTTTCGTAACATGTGCACATGCGGATATGTGCCAGAGGGCGGGTATGTGCCACTGGTATGCGGGTATGTGCCACAGGCTACGCACTACAACAACGGGGGACGCACAAGCCACACCATCAGGAGCTTCGCCCCTAAAAAACAAAAGCTCTCCCTGAAATAAGTAGGGTGCATTATTACAGTATTTGTGATTTATAAATAGCACTGCCTGAAAACAGTAAGGAGAGACTAAATACAAAGTAAAAAGCAAGAAGAGAAAATAATATAAAATGAAAATTAAATAAATAAATACGGCACTTTCGTGGACTCTGTGCAACAGATATTCTCTAAAATACTGCACGTGTATAACTTGCAGGTGACCATGGGTAATATTTGAAGCAAAAATCAGGGAGATATGAGTTAGTTGCAACGCAAAACGAAAACCAGATATGACAACATGTGCGTGGCTCCCAACTGTATCACTGTGATGGTACTGAGCAGCTTACTACAATGATGAATAGAACAAAATATATCACAGGCAGATGGTGCAAAAAAAAAACTGATTGTCGGTTAAGGGTGACTTTAGTTTTCAATAAATTTCTGCAAGAGTATGTGTGTATATGCCAGATGTTTTATTTGTATTACCTCCAAGGCCTGAGGCCACCGGAGAAGGGAGTATAAAATACAATGCACACAAATAAAGAAGCATTGGTAATTTCTAACGTAACAGTGTTACCTGTATAGTTGCGAGCTTCAAAAAGGATCAGGTGTTTTAATATAAGTAAGCAAGTACTAATGGACAGAGAAAGTAAAGATTCTGTGAATAACGTCATCGGGCTCCTCCTGTTTCATCAATTTTTTAAAGTTTTCGTTGTCACCAACTGACTTTATTATTTCTACAATTCCACATTAAGCCTTCCCTGTGAGTCACTCCTGCTGTCTTCATGTGGATGGCGTCAGACAGGCAACATGCATATTCAAAATACGCTCCCAGGAGTTTTTCTGAACTGTGGGACCTGCTAGTCTGATAATTTTTGTAAGTGTGAATACACTTTATAAGTGACCCCAAACCATCCACCGCCGTCGGCGGCGTCCGCAGTCTTCTCTCTATCTTTAAAAGAAAGAGGACTTGGCGGGCCGCAGCGCGACGCTCTACCGAATAAGCCACGGACGCGACGCTGATATCGGTGTCAGTAACGCGCCTTATACCCCCTCCCCTCCCCCTTCGCTCGCTTCTCCGCTCTCCTCGCTCGCTGCAGCTGCGCGCGCACCCCTCTCTCTCGCGCGCTCGCCTTCTCTCTCAGTCTCCCGTCGATAGCGGGTCGTGCGATGGATGTCCCGGAGGCAACGCTACCATCAACAACGAATGCAGTACAACCGAATGCCAGCACTGCACCCGTCGTTGGAGGTGACGGTACCGCGGTGGTTTTGCCGACGTTGGAAGACAAGGCGGCGCTGCGAAGGGCTCGTGAGACCGAACGTAAGCGGGCGAAGCGTGCAGCGGATGCTGAACTGCGTGCTCACGAGGCCGAGTGCAAGCAGGCGAAGCGTGCAGCGGATGCCGAACTGCGCGCCCGCAAGGCCGAGGACAAGCGGGCGAAGCGTGCAGAGGATGCCGAACTTCACGCTCGCGAGGCCGAGGACAAGTGGGCGAAGCGTGCAGCGGATGGTGAACTGCGCGCTCGCGAGGCCGAGATGAGGCGTCAGCATCGAGTCGCGAACGCGGCCCAAGAAGCGGAACGACCACGCAAGCGTCAGGCGGAGAAGGGCGATGAAGGCCGGCGTCAAGACGCCGCTCGCAATCGTCAACGGCGAGTGGACGTTCCCGAAGCCGTTCCAGCCAGTGAACGTGCCGCGAGGGAGAGGGTGCGATCCCTGGACTTTGCTCGTCCGGACGCGTCGTGAAGTGTAAATAAATAATACTTCGTATATAATGTATCTGTGTACAAATGCTTCATGACACACAACACTTAAATTCATTAATTACACTTTAATCATCATCATCAGTAATAAAACTCCCAAGCATTTCCCCGAGGGTGAACATGGTTAAGTGTGAATGCACGGGGTGATGCTATTAGGGGGAGTAAAGTTAAAATCCGTTGGCATTCGCCAGTGAGTTGACGTAAACTCCCCCGTGTGATCAAATTGCAATTCCCAGGAACCATTACACCATAAAGGCACCATAGCGTGATCTATAAATATAATAGTGCGAATTATTAAATACCCCTCATAGCATCACCCCGTGCATTCGCACTTCACCATGTTCACCCTCGGGGAAATGCTTGGGAATTTTCGCAACACAGGCAATTTACACCTTTCTTACATTCTTTTTCTATCGCTACGAAACGTTTTGAGGGATTTTAGGTAATTATAGCGATTGCTTCTTTATTTCTGCAATTAAGGGATCATGAAACGATCACTCTAAAGTGACAATGCGAGCCACCGGCGTCCACATGCACTAACTAGGTGACGCCATCATAAGTAATGCTTTGCCTATCAAGGAACGCGGAACTCTTTGGTACTTGCCAGTGCGTGCGACTGCGACGCTCATCAGCGTCTTTGTCATACGCAATCGGCGCTAACTTGAACTCTGACGTCGCATTAAGCAGCGTCTTTGTGGGACGCGGATCACGTATGGCAGACGCCGATGAGCGCCTCTTCCGCGTGCTCGATATGCCATAGAGTTCCGCATTCCTCGATAAGCAAAGCGAGTATGCAGGTCCACTCGGGCTGTGACATAGTTAGCGCATGTCGCTAACTGTGTCACATTGTCGTGCCGCCTTGTCGTTGTAAAGATGCCATTTCACGACACCTTTATGGTTTTAAGGCCTTGTTCATTTTAACCAAAAAGCTTGACCTGGTTATGAGCATTGCTATAGCATTTTCATGGTCTGTATTGAGTACTTTACCACGGTCGTGATCACGCCACAATAGATGGATGCATAAACGACAAGCCGTGACCCTGAAGTGATCCGCAATTAAAGAAAGCAGTTCATGAAGCAAGCTATTAAAACTGAGTTTCGCAAAACCTTGCCAAAGTGTACTGTTAAAACCTGCGTTAGGAGTTGTACGTGCCAAAACCAGAATCACCATGTAAGCCACCTTTACAGTTCTGGCAGCAATACTTTCATTACTTTGTGTTCCTTCACTAGCACTTTTGCTTTATCCTGTGCCACAAGTCATAAGTACGAATCAAGAAAATTGCCCGGGACGGCTTTTTGCTCCCCCACAGTAGAGTACCAAGTACTCTAAATCGTTAACCACTTTTTCTGAACACACACACAGGGCCTTGTCAAGTGTGAGGCCCACGGAACGGCTTTACGCTCTCCCATAGTAGCCCCTTCAGTCATACATTTTAACAAAGTGCAGGAAAATTCCAACATATATTTTTTTTCTAAAACGATGTCCCAGGGACACAAATTAAGCAAAGAAAAAATGTTTTTACTTTTGCCTAAGTTTTAGCGCGCGTACACATATGTGTACATTGTGACTCAGTCAGCACACATGACAGGCGGCACAAATACATGTCTCAGACAATGAATTGGTTTATTTCACACAGAAAATGATGTTATTAGCACATGCTGTCCTTGCACGAGACCATTAAGATGAAGACATATCTCACTTGTTGTGGAAAGTATAGAAACAGACATTCGTCCGCGAAAGACACAGGAAGACTTTGCATTTCCTGCACCGGACTCGCGTCCTTGACCTTCAGCCTTCCAACTTGCAACGCTGAGCAAAACAATTGCCTGTGTGTGCTGGCCAGTGGTGCAGGCCATAATACTGTACGGCATTTAAGGGCCGAAGCTCAGCATTGTGCACTTTTCTCGGTGGCTCCTTGGCTTCGTTGCTTGGTCGACCGCGTTTCTTCGCACCATTCTTGTGAGACATGATTAGCGCCAATCCAATGTTGTTCTGAAAAGCTAAAAAAATGGCAGCATATCCACGGAGTGAATGATAGAGAGGGGGCGAAGCATTCGTCCGTCCATGCCTCCGTCTGTGTGACCGTCCATGCGTCTGTTCGTGCGCTCGTCCCTGCGTTCGTTCATGCATCCACCCCGGCGTCCGTTCATGCGTCCATCCATGCATCTGTCTGTGTGTCCGTTCGTCCGTCTATTCAACACTCCAAGTCCCATCATCTCGCATCTTTTTATCATATATTCCCCATATAGAAGCACCGCCATTCAGTGGACATTCCATTGACTAAACGAGAGGTGGCACACGCACACTTTCTTACGGCTTGCGCTTCTGGTCTACTTCCCACCTTCAACCACCTTGAGTTCATGGTGTATGCTTGTTCACTGTATTCATGGCACTGCGGCCAATGCTCGCTAAACCTTTCTAAAACCAAGGAGGTTACGCCCAGCTAGTATAACGTAGCAACCTTTTTCTGTCAGATTGTGCTCAATGTACATGCCAGTGGCTGCTAATGTGAAATGAGAGACAGGAGGATTCAGCTTTTAAATTCTTATGGCTTGCGCTTCGTATCTGCTTCCCCCCTTTAACCACCTCGAATTCATTCATGGTATATACTAGTTCATTGTATTCATGGCCCTGCGGCTCAACGCTCGCTAAACCTTTCTAAAGCTAAGGAGGTTACACCCAGCGAGTATAATGTAGCAACCCTTTCTTGTCCGATAGTGCTCAATGTACATGTCAATGGCTGCTAATGGGGATCGCAGCGTGCGCGTTGACTAAAAGCCGAATGCTCCTGTCTCTCATTCCCATTAGCAGCCATTGGCATGTACATTGAGCACTATTTTTTATTGTTAAACAACGCACAGAAGACATCTCTCACCGGCACCACCTTGGAGGTCAAATGTTATACCTATTTCGGGTATGTGCCACTGGTGGTTACGTACTACGAGAAACGCACAAGCCACACCATAAGGAGCTTCGCCCCGAAAAGTCCAGGACTTTCCTGTGTGGGATGGAGCAGTCATTCGCGTCAGTCAGGTATTCTTGCCAGCTATTTACAAGAGCAATGGATGTAAATTGAGAAATTACTCGCACCGGCCACTTTCTCGTTCGTTGTTTTAGTGGGTACAAGGACAGCAAGAAATCCGTTTTGTCGACACCGCCTATCGATTTGTTGTACTTAGTGATAATTTCTGGGCATGGTATGTGTTGTGTTCCAAGCACCCCTGTGTCACGAGTGAGCCTCCGAACCCGCGAAGGACCGGATGCTGAAACTGCTTCCAGATGTTGACTCCTTCCCTTTCCCCGCTCGGCGCAAACGAGCCACCGTCGTTTCCCCCGGCAGTTCGGCCGCCGCCTCCATCTGAATAGGAATAAGCTTGTTTTTAACCGTTCGAGGCTGTCTGAGCTTTTTGGACTACCGCGACCAACGCGTATGTCTATGGGCCGACGACACCACCGGGCATAACAGTGGCGACGAGGAAGTGGATTTGGACCAACGCTACGCAACGATATTGACAAGCTACAAGCTATGGCTACGCACGGGCTCCCAAATCGGCTACCCGAATTCAACGGCTCTTCATGGTCATCGTGGTTTGGACGCCTGCAATTTTACTTCGAGCCCAACAACATCACTGATGCAGCAATGAAGAGGGCCAACCTGCTAACGCTGTGTGGGGAGCAGACATACGACACAGTCTGTGCCCTGATTCAGCACGCACTCCAGCAGCCGTTGTCTACGACGACATCGTAGCAGCGCTACAAGAGCACTATGACCCAAGGCCATCGGAGGTCTATTGTCGAGCCCGCTTCCAACGGCGAGACCAACTGGAAGGCGAAAAAGTGGCCGAATACGTAGCGGCTCTCAAAAAGCTCGCTGCTGACTGCAATTTCGGGACGTTGACCGCGACAGCTGCAGCTACTGCGCAGGAGGGAGGATCGACTGCAACACCTGCTAACACCACTATGCTCCCCTTGGACGTTATGTTGCGTGACCGTTTTGTGTGCGGACTGCGTGACACAGGCCTACAACAACGCCTGTTCGCGGAGACGGGTCTCACCTTCTCCAAAGCCTACGACATCGCCCAACGAGCAAAGAGCGCCGGTCACCAGCAGAGGGATATTCGACGGAACGTCGAGCCGGTGCATCACACCAGTCAGCAGTCAGGTCATTCCACGTCTAAGTTGAAATCAAGCAGAAAGACACAGCACTGTTGGCGATGCGACGACATGCACGATCCCCAGGTATGTCGATACAAGACAGCGACCTGCAATTTTTGCCAAAAACTGAGACACATTGAAAGGGCATGCATCTCGAAGCGCAAACAGCTCGGACCGAAGACTTCAGTGCAATGGAACAACAATGTCGACGCACAGGAGGGCCAGACGCAAGATACAAGCCGAACAGCACTAACGTCATCAGCACTATATGACTTAAACGCCGTTGTGAACCTCGGAACGAGACCGAAGATTACAACTGAAATTATGGTACACCAGCGCCCTATCAGGTTTGAGGTGGATTCCGGAGCAGCATGTACGCTCATCAGCGAGGACACTTTTCGCGCTACTTGGCGTGAGAACGCGCGAGCTCTCCAGCAAGACGACACACAGCTGAGAACGTGGTCCGGACATTCCCTTCCACTGCTGGGCTGTGCCAACGTAGACGTGTACTACAACGGGCAGACCCATCAGCTCCCCTTGCTAGTCGTCCACGGTTCTGGATCAAGCCTTTTAGGACGAAATCGGTTCACCCCCCTTGGAGTGGTCATTGGCGGAGTTCACCACACACCCAGTTATCCGTCAGTGGAGCAGCTTCAAGATAAGTACAAAGCGGTTTTCTCCAAAGAAATACCAGGGAACAACGGAACTACAGTCACACTGGAGCTGCGGGAGGATGCGACGCCGAAATTTTTGAAAGCTAGGTCGGTGCCTTTCGCCCTACGAACGTCAGTCGAGAATGAGCTTGACCGACTGCAGGAACAAGATATCATCGAACAGACGCAACATTCGGAATGGGCTACACCACTCGTTGTCGTCCGAAAGAAGAACGGTACCCTACGCCTCTGCGGAGACTACCGGAGCACTGTCAACCTGGCGACAAAAGCATCTTCCTACCCACTGCCGACACCGGAAGAGGTTTTTAGCACGCTTCGTGGTGGAAAAATCTTCAACACCTTGGACTTGACACAAGCCTACCAGCAGCTGAATGTGAGCGAATCCACGTCTGAACTGCTCACAATAAACACTATTAAGGGTCTTTACAAAGTTAGAAGGCTACCATTCGGAATATCTGCAGCGCCAGCAATCTTCCAGAAATTTATGGAGTCTACACTTAGCGGGATCCCAGGTGTTTGCGTCTACTTGGACGATGTTATTGTCGGTGGCGCCTCAATTGAAGAGCACACAGAACGCTTGGAGCTCATTTTGGAAAGGCTAGCAAATGCTAATTTGCGCATCAGTAAAGAAAAATGTGTTTTTGCGGTGCCTGAAGTGAAGTTCCTTGGACATCAAATTGACGCACAGGGTATCCATCCCACTGAAGACAAAGTGCATGCAATCACCGAAGCACGAGCGCCTACTAACAAGCAAGAACTGCAGTCGTTTTGGGGGCTATTGACGTTCTACGACCGGTTCTTAGAACATCGAGCTACAGTGGCCAACGATCTATATCAGCTCCTGCAGAAAGAAGTCCCATGGACTTGGTCGCCACGCCACCAAGAGTCATTTGTTACCCTTAAGCAACTACTTCGCAAGTCCACTGTTCTGCGACACTACGACGAAAGGAGACCCCTACTGCTAGCCTGTGACGCATCACCATATGGAGTGGGAGCAGTTCTCTCCCAAGTTGACGACCAGGGACGGGAAGCCCCGATCGCTAATGCTTCGCGCACCCTATCGCAGGCAGAGAGGAATTATTCCTAGCTAGATAAAGAGGGACTTGCCATCGTCTACGCAGCAGATCACTTTCGGCAGTACATTACCGGCAGGAAAGTGACTTTCATAACAGATCACCGGCCCTTATTGGGTATTATGGGTCCCCAGAAGCCAATGCCACAGACATTGTCGCCGCGAATGACACGATGGTGCATCAAGATGTCGGCGTACGATTACGAACTTGTACATCGCACTGGGAAGAAACACCAGAACGCCGACGCACTAAGCCGCCTGCCGCTAGACACCACAATAGGTGAACCACCCCCGCCGGGTGATATACTCATGTTCGAGGCGCTGCCGAACCCTCCGCTAACAGCTGACACGATAGCAGCATCAACGCAGGAGTGCACTGTCTTGAAGGAAGTCTACGCAGCTATACAAGAAGCCAACGTGCAGAAGCTAAAGGGTAAACACTTCAACGCTTACCGCAAGCGAGCTGCGGAGTTGAGCACTCATTGTGGTTGCGTCACCTTGGGATCAAGAGTTGTAATTCCAGCGGCACTTCGCGAACAAGCCATGTCCCTTGTCCACGCAGGTCATCGAGGCATTGTTGCCATGAAAAAGTGCGCCAGAAGTTATATGTGGTGGCCTGGTATCGACCATGATATAGAATTAACAGTTCACAATTGCCAGCCTTGCCAAGGCAACCAGAGAAGCCCGCCAAGAGCCCCTATTCCTGAATGGGAAAGACCAGACACGCCTTGGCACACCCTGCACGTTGATTTTGCTGAACCTATCGAAGGGTGTTCGTTCCTGGTGGTTGTAGACGCATACACCAAGTGGCTGGAGGTAAAACAAATGGCTACAACGACATCGGCAGCAGTTATCGACACTCTGCGGTCGTTGTTTGCAACGTTTGGCCTACCGCGCAAGGTGGTCTCGGACAACGGCACTCCGTTTGAGTCCACGGAGATTCTCAAGTTTTACAGCGACAACGGCGTCTCGTCTGTTACATCAGCTTATTACCACCCGGCTACGAACGGACAAGCCGAGCGCTACGTGGCTGAGCTAAAGCGCGCCCTTACTAAAGACCAGACTGGGACACTGCAACGCCGCATCGCGCGCTTTCTCTTCGGACAGCACAACACTGTTCAAAGCACTACTGATCAAACGCCAGCGAAATTGATGTTCGGACGAGAAATGAGAACCCAGCTGACAGCAATTGTCCCGGAGCCCTCAGCGAAAGCACCATCGGAGGAAGAAAACCTCCCGAATAGCAGGAGAAATGAAAGTGGACAGCGCATATACGCCCGCCAGTTCCACAGAAAGCCCGGCTGGGTTGAGGCGACGGCACTCAAACGCATAGGGTTGCGGTCATGGCTCGTCGACATTGGTGGAAAGGCCACACGCCGCCACCATAATCAGCTACGCCGTTCAGGTAATTTGCCAAGGGAACCTTCCATTCAAGCAGCCATCTCGACGGAAGCTTCGTTCCACTTAGCCTGCAATCTCGCACCAGATGAATCGGCGCCGCCGCCCGCCGGCCCTGAACACAAGAGAAACGACATCCAGCGAGCGGAGGCTTCTCTTCCTAGTGCGTCCAGAGCGTCCACGCGCCCACGGCGGCCCCCAGATTGCTTCCAAGCTAAGGAGGGAGGAGATGTTGTGTTCCAAGCACCCCTGTGTCACGAGCGAGCCTCCGAACCCGCGAAGGACCGGATGCTGAAACTGCTTCCAGATGTTGACTCCTCCCCTTCTCCCGCTCGGCGCAAACGAGCCACCGTCGTTTCCCCCGGCAGTTCGGCCGCCGCCTCCATCCGAATATGAATAAACTTGTTTTTAACCGTTCGAGGCTGTCTGAGCTTTTTGGACTACCGCGACTAACGCGTACGTCTATGGGCCGACGACAACACCGGACATAACAGTATATCAACATGCTGCTTTGTGGACTCACTCCACCGCTTCACAGTTGTTGCCTCCCCAACACCCACAAACGTTGACGCAAAATTCGCGATGCCATTGTCCTGCCACCTTACAACTGTTACGTCACGTCCTTGAGTGACCCTGGCATCCATACTGCCGCGTCCTTCCTTTTTTAACACTTTGGCAGGCTTCAATGTTCTTTTAACTCCTGGAGTGGCGGAATAGATGTAAAATATTTGTCAAAATACAATTTGAAGTTCTCTTGATTAGGGAGACCTTCTGCCAACCTTCTCTTGATTAGGGAGACCTGCCAACCTCATGACAATAGAGCCACCAAGTCCAAGATGCTTGTGCTCGGCAGATGTGCCAGTACCTTTGCCTTGATAAATCTCAAAGTCGTGTGCTACCCCACTGGCTGCACCGAAAAAACACTTTCACCCCTTCGGAGTTTGGTTTCTTCCGAACAAATTCTTTGGCCGCAACTCTTCCCGTGAAGAGGATCATTTGCTCATTGATGCTGTTTTTTTCAGTCGCAAGCACCTCTTCCTCACAGCATCAAGTAGTGGTCGTACCTTCCAGAACTTGTCTGTACCAGTATGGTTCACATCTGGCTTTGTGACGTGCAACGCTTACCGCAACCTGAAAAATCTGTTGACGCTCGTGGCTTCCGACACGCTCTGTATTTGCGTTGCAGGATTCCAATACATCCTGATGCGTGGGAATTTCAGGGTTCCCATTATCATTAGCATCCCGAAAAACGTTTTCACTTCTTTTGGAGTTGTTCTCAGCATGGCTCCTCCTGCCTGCAGTTTGTAGATGTTCGTACAACGCGCAATTTCTTCAAAAATGTCGTCCGTGATGTACCTGAAGAAGTACTTAGGTAGTTCACTCAGAAGATTGACATCAGTCTCACTGGAGCGATGAAATGTTGTGGCGAGCCGGTCGAATTCCGCAGTTGTCCAAACCCCTTTCTGTTTTGTTGACTGATGACTTCTGCTTGTTCATCACTGTTCACTAATCCGGACGGATGAGCGTCACTGCCAGTGGTGCCGGCCTGCAAAACACCATTATTCCATTACTGCCATGAAAAATGGGTTGCACTCCCATCCGCGCTTATAATTTTGCCACTGGTCCACAAAAGAATAGCTCATACCTACTCTAGCGTTACGGACCGCAAAAACGAATACTTTTTTGAAACCCAACTAAGAAGCACAGTACAAAAGCAAAGCAACGTAGAGTAAGGTAAGTAATGAATTGGGATAGAAAAAAAAGAAGCCGCAGCAGTTCTACACTCACAAGCTGATTTGCATGTCCTTCCTCCTCATCGTCGTCGTCAGACAGACCAATGTCTGACGTGTTGCCATATGCAATTCGGGACAGCAGCCTTTCGGCCCTCTCAGAATCAAGCCTCCCTCTGTTTCTCGCATGATTTCTCAAGTCTGAAATGGCAGAACACCCAAATATTTATTAGAAAATTGCCAACTACGAGTAACTCCAGCAGTCAGTCTGTGCCGCTTGGGGCACGCCATACAGAATTGCGTACGCAAGATTTCACATTCAATTTTCTATCTCAAAATAGTACTTCTAACACATTCTGCGGTTTTTCTGGGTTCCTTAAGTACAGAACAGCATAAAAAATCTAGACACTTGCCTCCTAAAAGTATCATTACTAAAGAAAAATTCAATTTCGTAAGGGACTTACCGGCATCACCGTACAATGTGGCTGCATCCATTTTGGAAGTGGCTGTTTACTGCTTTAATTCTTGTCATTAAGAACAGATGGCGCTAGTAGTACTGCACAAAGCCCATACAACTTCTCGCAACAAATATCGCGCGCGAAATTTGAATCAGAAAGAAGAAAAAAATGAAAAGAATTTCGTACACGTATTTGTACGCCGTGACTGAAGAGGGTAGAGTACCTAGTACTCTAAATTGTTGCCCACTCTATCTAAACACGCTATTGATACTGTGTGCTGTTCTCCTGTAAAAGAGTACATAAGGTACTCTAGGTCGTCAACCATCGATTTCAAAGGCAGTGAGTACCAAGCTACTTATTGTACCATGATACGTTTACCTGTACCGATAAGCTGTACCATGGTAAAGCTTCCACTCACCAGGCCACATAGCAAATTTTAATTAGAGAGCGGAAGCTATTGGATGTCCGATGAGGAACATTTTGCCACGAAAATTCTTTTTATCGGTTCATTACGAGCTGAAAAAAAACTTTTTTTCTTAAGCGGCGGGAAACGAGGATTAGTAGAGGCGAGCTCGAAACCCTTGCCACTCCTCCACGTAGCCTTCGCGAGCCAAATCTCTTCGTTACCCTCTCCGGAATTCCGACCAAGAGGTCACGTGCGCATGACGCACCCGAAAAAACATGGCAGCATAACCACGGGGTGAATGATGGAGAGTGGGGCGAAACATCTGTCCGTCCATTCGTTCTTGCTTCTCTCTGTCCATGCGTCCGTCTGTGTGACCATCCGTGTGTCCATCCGTACGTCCACGCGTGCGTCTGTTCGTGCGTCCACACGTGCATCCATGCGTCCGTCCCTGCGTTCGTCTATGGATCCGCCCCTGCATCCGTCCATGCGTCCATACATCCGCGCAGCCATCTGCGCATCCGTCCATGCATCTGTCTGTGTGCTCGTTCGTACATCTAGTCAACAATCCAAGTACCACCATTTCGCATCTTGCATCATATATTCTGCATATAGAAGCACCGCCATCCAGCGGACATTCCAAGGACTAAACGAGAGGTGGCACACGCACACTTTCTTACGGCTTGCGCTTCGTGTCTGTTTCCCACCTTTAACCACCTCGAGTTCATGGTATATACTAGTTCACTGTATTTCTGGCACTGCGGCCCAACGCTCGCTAAACCTTTCTCAAACCAAGGAGGTTACGCCCAGCGAGTATAACCTAGCAACCCTTTTCTTGTCAGGTAGTGCTCAATGTACATGCCAATGGCTGCTAATTGGGAATGAGAGACAGGAGAATTCGGCTTTTAGTTTGCGCGCACGCTGCGAATTTTTATTGTTCAACAACGCACAGGAGGAATCTCCCACCGGCACCATCTTGCAGGTCAAAGCGTAAGACTGCTTGCGCACTACGACTACGACGAGGGATGAACGAGTGTCGCTTTAAGGAGCTTCGCCCCTAGGTGCAGTGTCAAGTGCCAAGATCGCAGAAGGTGTGAGTCGTAACACGGGACTGTTTTAAGCTCTCCCATAGTAGAGTACCCAGTACTCTAAATAGTTGACAAATTTGTCTAAACACAAAAGCCCGACCCCCGTGCACGCGAGTGGCGTTTCTATTTTAGATGCGGAGCATCTTATACTCGCGCCTTGTAGTGCGCCGTCCGCGTCGTCCGCGCCGTCCACACCGCTTCTCGAACATTCGACAGCTGACGCGCGCGCATGCGCCGTCGCGCCGTCGCCCACTCTTCCACCATCTGTGCATCCCTTCCTCCTCTACACACCGCGCGCGCTTCACTCCTCCACCATCTGTGCACCCTTCCTCCTCTACACACCGCGTTCGACATCTACAATTCTCCTGATTCTCCAGTGGACGCGCATGTGGCGTCGCGCTTCGAGAACATTCAACAGCTGACAGTGCATGCGCCGTCGTGCTGTATATATACTCAAGGTCGGCGCTCGCTCGCTCAGTTGCCGCTCGTCGGTTGGTTTGTACGGCGCGTCGACGTCCAAGGTCGCGGTGAAATGAATTCCAACGAATCCACAAACACAATGATCGACGTCCCTTCGACCAGCGCCGCCCTTTCGCATACGTGTGTACGTGTTCACTCATTTAACACCCCCTCCTACAACCACGTTAACCAATTTAGCCATCGACCCAAGTAAGTCGCAATTTAACACCCCATTTCACAACCACGTTAACCAATTTAGCCATCGACCCAAGTAAGTCGCACTTTAACACCCCGTTAACCAATTATATGGTCCGCATCCTCCTCAGTGTTCCCCCGAGGGAAGCTGCGGGCAATTTTTTTTATCAGTGTTGTTTTCAGGTACACTGCCTGTTTCTGCGGGATGGTTTGGAAATGCTGGCTTAGACGCGGTAAAAAAGACTAAGAAGGCGCCGGAATAGATGAGCACAATGAGTGCGCGAACGTGTATAGCGTTCCACGGCTGTCATCTGCTCGATGCGCTGATCGCGGAAACGCGGGGACACGACTGCATGCGCAACGCCGGCACATTAGCCCCGCATCTCATCGCAATTCACGGGGAACAAAAGGGAAACAAAGGACGCTCGCATTTCCTTGTTGCGTCTTATTATTGACCTAGAGATTTATTAATCTCTTCAAGCAACAAATACATACACTTCACTAGTCGTGTTAAATTATTTTCGCAACATCACGTGCCACTGTTGGCAACGTCAGAGCATAGTCGTCTACGTAAAGGACCAACGTCACTGCATCGCCGTGTACGTAGGACCATTGATACGCACATGTCATGCCATTATTCTGTGGGTGTGCGCCCTGAAAAGGAAGGGTGAGCAGCGTTCATCTTGAAATTTGACCCGTTTCCACAGCGCGTAGCATTGCAAACTTTGGTAGACGTGATTATGAACGTTGATTGATGATTGATATGTGGGGTTTAACGTCCCAAAACCACCTTAGGATTATGAGAGACGCCGTAGTGGAGGGCTCTGGAAATTTCGACCACCTGGGGTTCTTTAACGTGCACCCAAGGCTGAGCACACGGGCCGACAACATTTCCGCGTCCATCGGAAATGCAGCCGCCGCAGCCGGTATTCGAACCCGCGACCTGCGGGTCAGCAGCCGAGTACCTTAGCCACTAGACCACCGCGGCGGGGCGTGATTATGAACGTCTCGTTTACGCATTGCGCTTGTCAGCTCAAAATTGTCAAGCCTGCAGGTGAGTGAGCCTTTATAATCTCCCATAGTAAAGTCTTACGCACTCTAAATCATGGAACATTTGTTGTTATCGACGTCCACTGTCTGTGAGGATAAGCTTTGTAAAACCCAGCAACAATGAATTGTTTTTTCTCAACAGCCAGACAGAACTCTAAATCCGCGAACATCCTTTGCATGCATGTTTATTCGCATTGCCCACAAAATGTCACACCACCAATCGGAGTTTATTTAGTGTGTTTCTGAGTATATTTAGTAGGCAACAAAAGTACAGCGCCACGTAGTCGCTGCCTTGTGCGGTTGTGCTTGCCTGAGTGTTAACGATTTAGAAAGAAACGAACACAACGACTTTGCGTGTTTCCTGCATCAATGTACGCACCGCGCTTTCCGTGACAATATAAATCTCATCCGTTCTCGCGTTTTCGTATTTTCGTGAATATACGTGGCAACCGCGCTTTCAACAATAGCCCACTGCGCAAATAATCAGCTTCGAGAGGTTTCCTACAGCCATGTATATTTCTGAATGTCGTCTCCTGACTATTACCGGTTGTAATCTCCTCATAGGTTCTAATCCCCTCATGCATACCGCATTTGTCAGACCTTTTTTTTGTGCATGTATCACATAACATTGCACGTGGGAAGTCGCACGTACTCGTGTGACTTCCCGCGTACAATGTGCGCGACAGCGACAATGCATGCGACAATGTGCATGTAGAGATAAATTTTTAATAGGCCAGCGCTGCACCGCTTGTTTTTGTACGTTAGTTGATATGAGTGGCAGCACACTGCAACCACATGACTGCAAGTGATTTGCTTGTTGACTGACTTGAGAGCAAAGCTTGCTCCGCAACCAGTTAGCGTGGTGACGTGGAGTGACCGAAGTCGTTCGGCGGAGGAAATTCTTCACATTGCTTTCAGCAGCGATGCTGAAAAAAATCACAGCATATCCATGGAGTGAATGATCATGAGTAGGGCGAAGCGTCCGTCAGTCCTTCCGTCCATGCGTCCATCCATTCGTCCAGCCGTTCATCTGTGCATTCATCCGTCCGTCCACACATCTAGTGAACACTGCACGTAGCGCAATCTCGCATCTTTTCATGATATATTCTTCATATCTAAGTACCATCATCCAGCAAACATTCAAAGGTAGGTTAGATAGACAGAGTATTCAAGCAACAAGAACACCACATAAGAAAATAACGCCAACATTACAGCCAGAAGTTCTGGACATATATTCAGAATATGGAACCAAATAAGGCCCGACCCAAGATTGTCTCTCTCCAAACACGGGATGGTACCAGTTCTCACGTAAAAGAAGAAATAGAAAAGTACATGACGCAGCATTTTAGAACTGTACGTGCAGATTACGACATACCAGTGCACCAGCTCAGAAATAACACAACAGAAGGCTGATCTACAGTACAACAATAAGCCGGAACACTAAACAGGAAAATCTCAAAAGGAAAATAAAAGA
Organism: Rhipicephalus microplus; assembly: GCF_013339725.1. Taxonomy (NCBI): domain Eukaryota; kingdom Metazoa; phylum Arthropoda; class Arachnida; order Ixodida; family Ixodidae; genus Rhipicephalus; species Rhipicephalus microplus. The sequence goes on from NW_023612297.1 coordinate 59,990, forward strand.
CGCATTGGTGCCATAAAAAACCAGCAAGCATCTGGCTTCGACGATATGCCAAATGACTTTCTGAAAGCTTTATGTACAAATGTTAGAGAAGTGATACTCAACTGCTTCAACAACATTCTTGAAACGTACGACATACCAGAAACATACAACTCATCCACAAAGGCAAAGGAAAAGCAGAAAATGACATCAATGCCTATCGCCCGATAGCAGTGCTCAGCAGCGTCTTTAAACTCTTCAGCATAATTTCAAATCACAGACTACAATCCTATTGTGAAAAAAAAACTACATACTGTGTGAATCACAAAATGGCTTTCAGCCCTGGAGACGCACTAGTGACCACATATTCACCCTCACTCAAGCGATAGAAATGAAACACAAAGAAGAGTCACAACTCTACCTCACCTTTCTATACATGGAAAAAAGCCTACGATTCGGTCTCACATGCGAAACTATGGCAAAAGCTTGATAAAGTGCATCTGGATAAGAAATTTACAGAACTGCTGAAGGCACTCTATGAGGACTGCATTGCAATATATGAACTACATGGCCACAAATCCCAAAAAGTGACCTTAAAAGCAGGTCTAAAGCAGGGATGCCCATTATGGCCAACCCTATTCATTATATATATTTGAAAACAGTTTGAAAACACTTCATGAAAATGAACCTGGACTGAGACTATCGAAAATGACAACAGATAACCGAGAAGAATACACAAAATCTCATGTTTGGCATTTGCCGACAACATTGTACTTTTGACTGAGTCGGCAACAGACGTACAGGACTTCTTAAATATCTGCTCACAAAGTGCGACTGAGGACCACCTCAAGTTTAACAGCGAAAAGACTGAACTGATGGTCCTGAATTCAGGCTTTGACGAAGTGACATTCACACTGCAAGGAAACCGTATAAAGAAGACGACAAATTATAGACACCTCGGAATGAAATATCGGACAAAAAAGATTACCTGCAACAGCAATCCGAATTGATTACAAAGAAATCAAACCGCCTAAAAGGCAGGGTGTGGCATCTTTCCCGACACTCATACAACCCGTACTCGGTTGGTCGAGTTTTGTAGAAAATGCTCGCTGTGCCAGCGAGAACTTATGCTGTAGACGCACAGACATACCCAACTAGAACCATGAAGTGCTTAAACAGACATCAAAACGAACTGGGACGGTAGTTGCTGGTGGGAAAACTGTATGCCAAATGCCGTCATAAGAGGTGAAATTGGGTGGCCTCCTTTCGTAAAGTCGGGAGGCAAGGTTGAAATTCCAGTACATGGGCAGACTTAAATTCCTGCCAGAAACCAATTTCAGCCGACGTATATACCTGCACCTGTGATACAAAGGCATTAGAACTCTCTGGATGTAACGACTTGCAACATTAGAAACGAATTTAGGCTCAAACCCAAGGCTCCACCAAACCAAAACAGAAGGTTAATGGCGCCAGGAAGTGAGCGAATGGATCACCAAGATCAGCACGGACAACTGGCCGAAAGCGGTCGCCAAAAGACGCATCCTATTGGGTTACGCATCACATAAATTGGCACTGGGCCCCGAACCTCATTACAAAGGAGACAATCAGTGTGCAAGTGCACTATTGTTCCAAGCCAGCACAGGTTCTCTGGTGACTCAACGACGACTCCATGAACTCTTCGACTATGACCCGACGTGCCGCCTGTGTGGAGCAGCCGAAGAAACAATCGCGCATGTTCTAAGAGCTTGCCCACGTCTGCACGATGTGCCCCGCACCTTTTAAAGTCTGCCGGAACTTTTGGGACTGTCGGGTCATACAGACAAAACCCTTTTCGACTGGATAAATTCCACAAAGACTCTCCTGCTACGCTGGGAGCGGCTTAACAGAGGGGCTGAAAACGCACCGGCCAGGGAAATGCCCCACACACCTTACTCTTCTTCAACCCCGCGCACGGCAGACCATCGTACGGTTTCGATGAGTCGGAGCAAACTAAAGTGATCCAACACGTAAACATCCAGGCTTAAACCAAGTGAATTGTGCGGGCGCCAAACATGGCTTGTCTTGGCTCGGCTCGACTTTCACCAAACCATTGTGCGCTTGTATGTGTGCGTGTGTGTGCGCGCGCATAGAGCGAACTACCATGACTCCTGGCTAGTGCACGAAAAACAAAGAATTATTTATTTATTACTAATTTGATTCCTGTGGTGCATGAAACGCCTGCCCTGTATCAAAAGGGAATAGGAACAATGACTTACTTACTAAACCAAAGGTGGCTACCTGCTACTACTAATCTCCAGCATACATCGGGGACGCATGACCTGCGGCAAGGAGCTTCGCTCCTAAAACAATTTGACGAGGAGGATTATTCATTAAACATGGGAGGTCTGAAAGCAATGAGAGTGACAATGACGAGGAACAATCAGCTGCTAATACACGAGAAGCGAGTCGCACTTAACGTTTCCTCGTGTGTTATTGTTTTATCACTCATAAGTCACTTTCATTGTATTTATTGTACAATATTCTTCAGCGAGTTAAAAAAACGCAACGTTTTTTTTCTGCATTGCATGTAGCGTTAGTATGGATACTATGCACCGCTGCATGCCTCGAGTACGCTGGAGCTCTATCAGCGAGGCGAAATGGCTAGAGCGATGCTACGTTCAGCTACGGCCACAATCAGCGCCTCTAGGCTAACTTCTCCTGTATTTTACCAGTAGCATTTGAACGGCATTTTTGTCCGACTAATTTTTGGAATGTCGCGAAATTCGGCGATACAAACTGCATCGATATGTAATTTTTTTCCGATATTCATGTTTGGGTAATGCTGATTGAACCTGCAACATCCGCCTGCAGTGAATTACGCACGGCTACAATCTGAGCATGGCTGTGACGCAAGCGCTATTGAACGGGATATTAAATGATTGCGTTTCGTTGAAGAAGCAACTCGGTGTTCCTGATTGAGCCAGTAACCACGAAAGCGTAATATTTTTGCTAATCATCATTACGTTCAACATTCGGTTCCGTGCAGCAATTATGACCCTATACTCACTCGCAGACTACTACTGCGGCAAATTCGTCCCGCAAGCTCTGTGCATTATACATCAAAGTGACCTTCAGTTTTTGGGTCAATCCTAGTTATGTAGTTTTCTTTATTACACACATGATTTCGCAAAACATTCTTCACGCACGGTAACGAAACCTAAATATAAACCTATTCCACCGCGGCAAATAATTAGGTAGCGAGCGTCTATGGTTTGGAAAAGCGTTATTGTGGCTGCAAACATTTCAGTGCAGCTCACGACTTCATCCGGTAAAAGCGCTCCAGGGGCTCTACGTTCATTTGCGCTATGTCCCCATGCTGACAAATTGGTTCACGCCCCTTCAGGCGTCATCTTGAATTGTGAAGCTTTCAAGGGCATTGCAAATCAGATGAGGCGCCATGGGGACATTTGCATACGATCACCGGGACAAAATGTGCTCCACAGTATTACAGCAAAAAAAATTACTCCGAGGTCGGAGAAAAACGCTTGTCTTCCAGCGTCCCCCATATTCAGAGCAATTTTTTTCTCTGGACATCTGGCGCCACGAAATTCCTCCGGTGAGCCGGAGCAAAAATTTCGCTACGGCTCGTCGGAGGAATCGCATGGCGCACCCAGAGTACTTTTAAAAGGCATTTCACTCCGGCCGACCGGAGCAATTGCTTGGCCCCGACGGAGTAATTTTTACTGGCATTTTCGTCCGGCTGGCCGGACTGATTACGTGGCACCTCCGGAGCATTTTTGGCTGGTTTTTCACTCCGGCTATCCGGAGCTTTTGTGTGGTACCACCGAAGATTTTTAAGAATGTAGTTACTTCGTCCAGACAGAATTTCAATAAGGTAGACCAGTACTTTTTTAAAGTGTTTGCTCCACTCTTTATTCATTGTATGCTGATCGTTTCACGCATTTTTTAAATGGAGGAAGTCCCTATTCTCATGCAAGCACTGCAGAGGTACTGTGTATTCTTTTCAACTGAGCTGTAGCAGATGACATTCTAGGAAACATTTGAGTTTTTATTCTTTGATTTATTCAAGATAAGATTCGAATTCTGGATGATTACCCAGAATTTAGAAAAAGGAGACATAAATAAACAAAAATTGGCAGATCCCACGTACAGTGGGAATCGATGATATGCGAAGCACGAATGAGCAATGTTGATACGTCCCTTTAAAATCAGCACAACGTTACGAAGTGGAGGTAAATGATGCCTTACATGACTTCCGTGTCATTAATATTATGTTTGGATGTGTCGTTTACCTTCGTCATCTATTCACGTCACGTGATACCAAATCTAGTACATGCGGAGCTAGCGAAACGGCCGTGAGCACGCTATGGGCGTGGTTTGTTGACATGTTCTTACATGACACGCGTGTCAGGATAATCATGTTTGCACCAGTCATACATTTTGTCATTTATTGACGTCACGTACCACCAAATTTGGTATATGTGGAGCTAGCAAAATGGCCACGATCGCATCATGAAGGGCCCAATATACTCCAATGTAGCGTTGTTGCGCGTGCACACTGGGCACAGTGACGCTACCTCCATTATTCAGAACCGCTGCTTCACTTGATCATGACTTGTCACCGACATCAATGCAGCAAAAACGCGTTTCGAACAATCGGCCTTCAGGCAGCGCCAACGCAGCGCAAACGCACAGACGCTGTGCGAACAGCTGCATTGAAGGCAGTTTCAAGTCAAGTTAAAGTCAAGTAGCGTTTCTCAATACGGGAGTACGTTAGCAAAACGCCAGCACTTTACAATCTGACACAAGGCGTGACTAGCACCCGTCGGCACGGCCCGATGGCCACCGGTGCGAAATGCGACATGCTGCAATTCGCGCCGATGCGCTACCCAGACAACACTGCGTCTCCCTCTTTTCGTGACGGAGGGACGCCGGGCGCGCTCAAACGCGCATGCGTCAAAGCAATGCTGCGCGGCGTGCAGGTGCAGGACCGGCGTGACGTGACGAACTGAACGCCGGCGAGTAGCGCACCGCGTCACGTCGAAATGTATTGTCGCCTTGATTGTGGCATGTATAGTCATGTTCTCACATGGCACGCATCTCATGATTATCATGTTTGTACCAGTTACATACCTGCGTCAACCATTGGCGTCACGTAACACTAAACTGAGCATATGTGAAGCTAGCGAAACAGCCGCGAGCGCATCATCAATGTGGCATATAGTCATGTTGATACATGACACGCATATCGTGATTGTCATGTTTGGATGTGTCATTCACTTATGTCGTCCGTTCACGTCACGTAATACCGAGTTTGACACATGTGAAGCTAGCGAAACGGTCGTGAGCGCATCATGAGCGCAGCATGTAGTCATGTTGTTGCTTGACACGCATCTCATGTTTATCATGTTTGCACCAGTATCATACTTTCGTCATCTATTCACGTCCCGTAATACCCAGTTTGGTATAAGTGAAGCTAACGAAACGGCGGCCAGTGCATCATGAGCGTGGCATAGTCATGTTGTTACATGACACGTGTCTCATGATTATCATGTTTGCACCAGTCACATACCTTGGTTATCCATTTACTTGCTGTAATGCCATATTTGGTATATGTGACACAAGCGAAACGGCCACGAGTGCATCATGAGCGTGGCATGTAGTCGTATTGTTACATGACACGCATGTCATGATTTTCATGTTAGGATCTGTCGCTTGTGTTTGCCATGCAATCATGCCATACCATACTAGTTTGCAACATGCCATGTGAACGAAACCACCGAAAGAGCCGCAGGGCCATGAATGGTAAATCACGACATTCATGACATACATGTCATGATTTTCATGTTATGACAAATTATTTATGTTCTTCGTAAGGTCACGTTATGTCATACCAAGTTTCGTAATTATATCATTATCTAAACGGCCAGGAGAGCTAAAAGTCGTAGGTAGCTAGTTAGATAGATAGATAGATAGATAGATAGATAGATAGATAGATAGATAGATAGATAGATAGATAGATAGATAGATAGATAGATAGATAGATAGATAGATAGATAGATAGATAGATAGATAGATAGACAGACAGACAGACAGACAGACAGACAGACAGACAGACAGACAGACAGACAGATAGATAGATAGATAGATAGATAGATAGATAGATAGATAGATAGATAGATAGATAGATAGATAGATAGATAGATAGATAGATAGATAGATAGATAGATAGATAGATAGATAGATAGATAGATAGATAGATAGGTAGATACGCTCAAAGTCGCTGAAGTGCGCTAATAAATGCTTCGCATTTAATATTCAAAATCAACTAAAAACAAAACACAATAAGACAAATCAGATGAAATCAACAGCACTCAAGTTTGAAATGCAGCGCTTCAAAATGAATCCTATAATGCTGCAAAACGATGCACGACAAAGGAAGAAAGCGTGGCCACCGAGAACAACTCTTCACCATTCCCGAAGGACCATCCATCAGATTCATTGGTGACACAAGAGTTTAGCTAATTGCTTACTGCATAATTTAGCAAAAAATAATTATAAATGCGAAGTGAAAATCATGCCAGAGGCACGGAAACAGCCACGGACTATACAGTCCGTGGCTGTTTTTTTCTCATCGCGTGCGAGAGTGTGCGTGTGTGTGTGTATGTTTGTGTGTGTGCGTGTGGTCAGTTTTAGAAGTTGTTTCTTCTCATAGACTCCCAGACTATACAGTCTGGGAGTCTATGAGAAGAAACAACTTCTAAAACTGACCACACGCACACACACAAACATACACACACACACGCACACTCTCGCACGCGCGCGCGCACACACAAAGACAGGATGAGCGGTCAATATAAAAGCACATCCGATGTTTTCCGGTGTGGGACAGCCGCAACATGGCAAGAACACACCCCCTTGACGCGAACAAAGTTCTAAACTAATATATAGTTTTCTATATATTTCTTGATGAATAGCTATACCTTTGCTGAACATTTAAAAGCAATTTTCGACTAAAATAATCACATTTCAATATTCTTGTAGACGGCATTAGTAATGCCCTCGCCGATAGTTTCCTTATTTTACCAAATAATAAATCTGATTATTACAGACACATTTTAGTGGAGGCTCATCGTCATACTTCTCGCAAAGTGGGCCCTTACGGTATGCATGGTTGCGTCCTGTCTTTATGGAAAGCCTAGTTATATCTCCTTTGTAAAATAATTTTCGAGATAAGTTGGCATTGTTTTATTTTTTTATTCGCACTGCCCGCTCTGTTTCGGTACTTGTTGTTGTGAAGATTTTTTCAAAGTAGCTATTGTATGAGCATGTATTTCTTCAAGACGAACAGCTCAAAGCACAAAATAAGGAAAAGTTGACTACAACGTAAAAAATAAATAAATAGGAAATAAAAGGCACAAACATTACTCCACCTAAGCCAACTGCATTTTCACGGAAATAAGAAAAGGCTCACCAGTTTACTCAACTGAAAGGTCCGGGCGCACGTTCGGAGGCCACAGAAGGCGATGCACGTGCAAGCGTCACGATGAGCATCCCAGGCTTGAAAAAAACGTTCTTTTCCCTTCTTCTGCGCACAAGCCAGTGTCGTTAGCTACGTCTCAGCTCTGTTCCCACTCCCGTTTTCTGCCGAAAAAAAAAAACTGCAGCCACAGCCTCGGCAGCACGACTGAAAAGAGAAAAAAAAATGGAGCAGCAAGGATTGATGGACATGTGAGGTTTGACGTCCCAAAACCACCATATGATTATGAGAGACGCCGTAGTGAAGGACTCCGAAAAATTCCACCACCTGGGGTTCTTTAACGTGCACCCAAATCTGAGCACACGTGCCTACAAAATTTCCGCCTCCATCGGAATTGTAGCTGCCACAGCCGAGATTTGATTCCGCAACCTGCGCGTCAGCAGCAGCAAGCACAGTAATCTCTCTCTTTATCAACACAAAAAATATGACTAGTTTTTAGAAAGGGTACCTTCTTTCTCTCTCTTTTTCACTACAATATCCACTTAGTCTTAAAATGTTGAGCCGGGCTGTCATATGAGTTGACGTTACTACCCCCCCCCCCCTTTTTTCACAGAAACGTCGAGCGCTGCATGACTCGATCTGCCAAGCCACTCCTCTTCTTTTCTTTTTTTTTTGCATTCCTCGTCTCTAGTATCGTCAGTTTGTTTCGCCTCTCTCTTTCTTTTCCTGAAAGCACCACGTCCCACGAAGAGTCTAGTATACTTCTAGAATAATATCTCAGATGCCATTTATCGAACCAAAATAACTTTTTCACAAATATGAGTGCGGGTATGCGTTCTAAAAGTCTGAATCATTTACAATGCCCTACGTTCATTGACTACATTTATAAAGAATTAACAATGATTTCAGTTATTAACTTTGATTAGTTCAGCTTACATATTCTATGAAATTATTTTTACGCAGTGGTAGACCTCGACCTGGCATTTATTGATTTTGAAAGCAAAAATGTTACCGTTTATGTGTACTGACAAGACCAAAAGTATATTTTAACCAGTTAGGTTTACCTATACCAAGTATAACGTTTGACAGAATCAATCTAAAATATGATATTTTTTATTGCTGCATATCTATTCAGTGATCCAAATATCACTGCGACTTCCTTTAATTTACCGAAGGTATTATGGCGTTAATGTTGCGCAAAACAGGACGGGTACAAAAAAGTGAAGAAGCACAAGCGCTTGTGGTGTTCACTTTTTTTGCCCTACATTTACGTCGTAATGAATCAGTATTAACTCGCTCAGCTCTATGTTTTGCTTTATCGAAGCTATATTAAAAACAAAAAACACGTTGTCCAAACAACGCATTATCAAAATTCTCTTTATTTTCCACTGACTTCTTGTGAAATTAGCCAAATATTGATCATATGTTTGGTTCATGAACCCATCATTATCCAATCTTAGCACTACCTGACAAGAATAACAGGTAATTCAAAAAGAGCTCACTCACCATTTTTTCGCCGCACCAGCAACCGCCGGGTCTCTCAACACTCGCGAGAGCACAATGTGTCGTTAGCTGCCAGGAACCATCACACGATTACCGTTCGCAAAACTTCCTTCTGTCGTTAATAGCCATCGTTGGTGCTTGTCGCTTGTGATATCCTGAATGTGCTCTGAACGGTTTCCTTTTCTCCAACGCGGCCGAACGCTTCGCACAGTCTTTACCGCACCGGCTTGGTCTGTGCCATGTTAGTTTTGTGAAAAAAGCCTCACGGCGGTGAGGCTGCCTACGCCACTCCTCGAACAGCCAATGAGCGCCAGTGAGCGATGACCAGGAGCAAGTGGGGAGCATCCACCGAGGCAAAAAGCGATGCACGGGAGCATTTCCGGAGGAACCACGGGAGCATAATCAGGAGATTGGCCCCGCCTATTTCCGGTTTCCTTCGTCCGGCAATCACCGGAAGAAATTGGTGGCAAACGAATGTATTTGCACCGGTACAATCCTGTTTGAGTGAGGTCACCGGAGCAGAGTGGGCGCATCCTTCCTGGATTCCTCCCAGCTGGGTATATTTTGTTTACAGCGTTTGAAATTAAGTTCTATATTGTCGATCATATATTCTAAAAATCTCCAATCAGTTGATCTCCTCTTGTATTGTACACAAGGAGTCTAAATCACTCAGTTGTTCTTCTAAACAAACACTCTTTTTCCGGAGTATTTTATTGCCTTTGTGGCACAGCCTTACTAGCGAGCAGCAGTACAGCTTGTAACCTTAACCGTTACTAACCAGGGAAGCTTTCTTAGCGTTTTCAACTAAGTAACTACTAAGCGACCTACGTTGCCAGATCTTTCCTAGATGCCGCTGTATATTTTGCCGTAATGATGACATCGTAAGCGAAATTTAGGCAAGCTTTAATTTTATTGATTACTTTGAAATAGAAGTTTCGTCCCACGTAGCGGCACACATATAAGCAAATAGAAGGTCATATGATGATGCGTAGAAAACAATAATTATCTTATAAATTTGATGGTTCTTAACCAGTATATGGTGTGCGATCCTAAAGCAAGGGTATACGAATATCATACGAATATGTGAACAATTCTTTATATGTATGTTGGTTTACTGGGCACGGGATGCTTGTAAATAGCTAGTTAGTCTTAATTTAGAGCTCTAACCTCACGCCTACGGGACGGCTTTATGCTCTCCCATAGTTGAGTACCAAGTACTCTAAACCGTTACCCCTTTTTTCTAAACATGGGCACTTGAATGTATATCAAGATGTATTAGCATGTCGTGAGAACGAACAATGTAACGCATAAATGTCTTCTGTGTATGTATAATTTTTTCAGAAATGAAATTCTCTTATACACGTGCTCTTCCGTCGTAGAGTACCAAGTACTCTAAATTGTTCACTAGTTTTTTCTACACATCACAGTCACGTTAAATGAAGTAGTAAGACGCCATTGATTACTTACGAGGACAATGCCACTTGGTTTTCTGATCCTATAATTTTGTAATAGAACCATCTTGATATTGCCACGTTCCATTTCCCAAGTTTTGTTATCGTCCCAAAACACTACACAAAACTGCAGGCGCGGTTTGCGCTGAGAATTGTGTAAAGTTTTGGGACGATAACAAAACTTGGGAAATGGAACGTGGCATTATGGTAATGCACGTGCACATATAACAAAATAGGCGTAAATCACTATTTGCTGTGTTACTAACAATTTAGTAATGAACTAACCACTCCAGTCAGCACTTTTCATTAATTGACTAGGTAGTATATTTTGCTAATATGCATTTTATTACTTTCACCTAATAAGAGGCTTGTACTTTTTGCGACAAGTGAACGGTTAGTATTTATTTATTGCTTACGCTGACTTTTTTTTAAGAGTGCACAATTTAAATGCCGCAGGCTGAGGTTGATGCAGCGACCGTATGCCTGCCAGCGCGCTAACCACTTTATTCCACAATGGCTATATATGTTCAACATGATCGCGTTAGAGGCCAACGCAGGTAATTATTTGAGGTAAGTATAGCTCAATTAGTAGAACTCAGTGGGTCCGTTGATTTGCACGTTTCCGCCATTTTACAGGCTTGAAAGTATTACAGATTGTTGTTTTCAAGTTAATTTTATAGATTGCCTCGAAAAATACACTTGGCTTGTCAGAAGTATTGGCAACAGGGCTTCTGTTTGTTTTTCGGTATTGCGTCTTGTTCCCTTTACTTCAATATTTTAATTCGTCGCTATACCTTTCTCACGAAAAAAAGCCAACAACGACACTGTATTTTAGTAGTTGCGGGCTCTTGCAGGCCAACTCCGGGAATTTTTTACCATGTTCGAGTAATCATTATTTTATATTTCTCACCCTCATTACGTTCCGATACCTGAAATCCTCAGCCACTTGGAAAATAATCTTCAATAAGCAAAAAAGGTGCAATACCGAAACCCAACCAAGTGTATGCTGTCTACGTAGGACGTACCACTTGTTAGAACCGGAAATCCAGCAAGGCATGCGGGTCCCGCAAGCGTGGAGTATACGAAAACTGTGAAAGTCGGGTGTGTGGCCCATAACGCATTACCACGCGCCACCCATCGCACACCCACCCACACAGAAAAGGAAATCAGGCGCCCAAACAAGGATGCGCCAGCCAAACATACACCATCTACTGCAGACAAGCAGATGCCGCAGTGTCGCCTACGTTCTGTCTCTCCCATTGCCTTGCAGAACTTGACGTCACACACTGCACGTGTCATTGCTGCCCCCAGAGAAGTCGCAATGGTCAATGCAACGCGCACAGGTGCTCTTGTAATGTAATGTGATGCGCACAGATGTTCTCTGTTTTTGTGCCTTCTGCGCTAGGTTTACCAACTCACCCAAAAAGACAGCCTTCAGATGTCCCTGTCTACCGGGAAACAATTCACGGCATATCGCGAGAAACTAATGCGAACGGGGCCCGATAGCGCAACGCGTTCGACTTTCGAAGGCGAAGCATGGGTGTCTTGTAAGTTCTTCGATGTTAATAAAAACTCTGGTAAAACTGAACATGTTGCTAAACAGTGATACGACTCACTATCTCCCCAATAAACCAGCTAAACATAGTATAACAAAATCTTTAGTATTCTCATTGTGCTTCCGGATGCAGTCTGATTCTTCTCATGACGCGGCCGCCACCTATGAAGTACTGGACCATCTTCTACTAATCAAGCACAGTCGGGGGATAACTGGTTTTAACCGTAGGTCTATATTTCCTCAATGTCTGTTTGTTTGAAGATGCAAGGCGAAGAACACTGCTCTAAGCCTAAGCGGCGTCGGGCCGTTGGCCCGACGAAACGCTACTCGCATTTCCGCGCAACGCGCGAGAATGACTGACGACGACGCGGCTGCGTCAACCGGAGCCACGGCATCGATTGAAGAGGAAACTCAAGGCGGAGAAAACGCTCCCAGTGTCTCACAAAAGAAGCCTCTTGACAACGGAGGATGGTTCACTGCAACGTACCAGAACTCAAGGCTGATCGCCGTTCCGGAGACCGGGGCCGAAGTGGTAGACAAATCAGCGTCGGGCCAACCTAAACAGAAAGGGAATCCTCTTCGAAAAGTGAAACTGCCTCCCCTGCCGAAAACCGACTTCAAGGTCATCATTAGACCGAGGGATGGGCTCAACATCAGTCAACTAAGCACGCATCAGATGGCACGCGCTATAACTAAGGCATGTGGTAACCCAGACATCTGCAATGAAAGCAACCTGCTTATACGGCTGCGCAATAGATCTAATATCGTCATAATGAGCAAGCAAAGCATGGAGACCGCCAACATTGTGCAGAGCCTTCGAAGTCTACTTCGAAGTCTACGTCTTGGTGCAAAGGACTATGCAGTGATGGCTTACGTAAGCGCGCCAGACAACTCGTGCACGGGTGCTATTCACGGACTGGACGCCGGGACCACGCCAACCGAATTACTAGCCCATCTTCGGGTGCGTACCAAGGAGTGAAAATACTTCATGCGAGAATGCTTGGAAAATCCCAAAGTGCCGTCATTACCTTCGAGGGCAGGATCGTCCCACGCTATGTTTACTACTACGGTGGTGAGACACGTTGCTACTTCTATCGATCATCGTGGCAAGTTTGCTATATATGCATCAAGCCTGGGCATAGGGCAGACGAATGCCCGACACCAGGCGTCGTTGTCTGCTCAAATTGCACTGAGACAGTCATAGAGGACGGACAGACCTGTGAGCAGTGGTGTGCGCTATGTAAGGAAGCACACCCTACGCGGGCAAAGGAGTGCAAAGAACGCCTCAGGAGACCGAGAAGCCCACGACCAAGAACAAAAGAGCAGACGGCCGCTGAAGCACAAGGCGCCGATGGACGTAGCCGGGCCCGAAAACGCTGGTTCAGCAGGGATGTCAGCTCACCATCCAGGTCCCGATCAGCATCAAAATCAAGGTCATGGTTGAGATCGGCGTCCAGGACCCATCAGGCTCCAGAAACCAGGAAAAAGCAGCAGAAGAAACCCGTCACCAGGAAGGAAGAGGACGGTACGGTGAGCAGGAAAGCGCCTTTTTTCTCTGCCTCTCCCACTGCTCCAAAGAACACGAATACACAGACAGTACTGGTTGGTAAGAATGTCAGTGCGCCACCTAACAACGAAGTAAAAGAATTAAGGCAGGCTATTCAGGCACTCTGGGCAGATAACGCCGAACTCCGGCAGAAACTAAATGATCTCATAGATGAACTGAAGGCCCTGAGGACAGGACAGACCGATGCTAACCCCCAAACAGACCTAACTCTGACAGCTACCGTAGGGTGCCAGGAATTCACAACCACCATGGCTGCCATGAAAAATTCCCTAGCAAATCTCAGCAACCTCATCTCTAACATCCAAGTTGAGGCGCGCAAGGACAGAGACTGTCTGGTGCAACTCATGGCTATGAAATCGAAAGGCATACCTTTCCCAGCCAGCGGAAAGCTAACTTCAGCTCCCTTGTGCTCAAGGCAGAACAATCAGCAGGCAAAAAGAGTCTTGTCATCCTTGGAGACTTTATTGCGTGGCACAAGAGCTGGGGATATCTCAAGGAAACTCAGAAAGGCAGAGATTTGGCCAGAGAAGCTGATCACAGAAGGCTAAGTCTCATTAAAGACCATACTCAACTAACGCGAGTGGGGAACAGTATCAACCGAGACACGTGCTTGGACTTGGCGTTCGTTAAAGTGGTCAGGGAGGCCCGATGGGAAAATGGCGGGGAAACGCTTGGCAGTGACCACTGCATTTTGCGTATCCAAATAGAAACCCTCCCGATTAAGAAACGACATGGCCTGGCTCGACTTACAGACTGGGAAGCTTTTATAAAAACTAGGGCAGCATTTGAGTACAAAGAAATTGCGGACATTGAGAGTTGGGTCTCGGGAATCAAGACAGGCTGGAAACAATTAACCCGAGAAGTTACACTATCTACAAACACGCCCGAGCTGGACAAGCATCTCCACCTCTGAGACGCCCGCCGGGGCTTATTAAAAAGATGGAAGCGGCGGAAACACAACCGCAAACTGATACTCAGGATTTCTGCAGTCAGCAGAGAAGCCGAAGAGTATGCAACAGAGCTGTCAAGGTGCAACTGGGACCAAAAATGCAACAAGCTACAAGGCACACTAGGTTGGAAAAGGACATGGGCCTCGCTGAAGGCCCTCTTAGACCCAACCACGACCAAGACTGAAACTTGTAAGACGACCCAAAAGATTTCACATCGATTCGTAGGCACAGAACTTCTAGAATGCATCAAGAAGCGCTATATTTGCGATACAACGAATACTGGCCGCAGTCTGGCATACACTGGTGAAGCTAATCCTGCTCTAGACGAACCAATTACCACAGAAGAAGTTCGACAGGCTATGCTGTCGGCAACAAAGAACACTACGCCAGGAAAGGATGGCATCAGCAACATTATGATACAGAACCTCGATGACAAATCTATCACAAGGTTTACAGAATTCATCAACAAACATTGGAAACAGAGTACCGTCCCAAACAGCTGGAAACACGCGGAAATAATAATGATTCCAAAGTCTGGAAAGGCTCCAAGCTTGGAAAATTTAAGACCCATTTCATTGACCTCATGTTGGGGAAAAGTATACGAGATAATCGTGCATCAGAGGCTGGACACCTTCCTGCAAGACAACGAACTCATACCGCACACCATGTTTGGCTTCCGAAAATACCTCTCAACACAGGACGTCCTCCTACAAGTCAAGGACGAGGTGCTTACCGATGTCCCAAAATATGGCGAAAACGTATTACTTTCACTGGATCTTAAGGCGGCTTTCGACAATGTCAGACATAAGGCTGTGCTAGTGGGGCTTAGCAAATTTGGTTGTGGAAATAGAATACACAACTACATTATAGCTTTTTTTCAGTAACAGACTACCACAATTGGTATAGGAGGCATCCGCACTGATATGTTTAGTATGCCCACAAAAGGAACACTCCAAGGTTCTGTGATGTCACCGATGCTGTTCAACGTAGTTATGATTGGCTTAGCTCGGAACCTCGAAAACATTCAAGGATTCAGACATGCCATCTACGCAGACGATGTTTCAATGTGGGTGACGAGAGGATCTGTAGGACAAAAACAAGATCTTCTGCAACGCGCAGCAGATACAGTTCACGACCACGTGCGTCAATGCGGTGTCGTCTGCTCTCCGGAGAAATCAGAAGTCCTGAGAGTCTACAGACGAGGATACAATCTGTAAAAATCCATAGACGTCTATATAGGAGGGAAGAAGATTCCAGAAGTGTCTCAAATTAAGATTCTCGGCATGTGGATACAAAGCAACTGTCGTAAAGACCACACCATCAAACAGCTGTCAAACACTACAGCGCAGATCACGAGGACGATCACCAGAATCTCTAACAGAAGACGGGGTATGAAGGAGGAGGACACCTGTAGGCTTTTACAGGCCCTCATGGTCAGTAGGATTTTATACAGTGTCCCCTACCAAACACCACTCCCACAGGAAAAAAAACAATTAGAGGCAATCCTTAGAAAAGCCTACAAATGCGCGTTTGCTCTACCTGTGAGCACCTCGACAGAGAAATTCCTTAAACTCGGGATAAACAACACAGTGCAAAAACACATCGAGGCGCATCTTCTTGCGCAGAAAATGAGACTACTGCTGACTGCTACAGGCAGGTACACGCTGCAGACATTGGGCATGAGAAATGCTTGCGGAGAAATCAATAACACGGCGAGCATACCAAAGGACATTCGCCAGATCCTTGAAGTCGGTCCAATACAACGAAACATGCAACCAAAAATTCATGAGGCTCGAAGAAAAGCCAGATCAGAAGCACACGAAAAATTTTCAAGGTGAGAACCGACGTATTGTACGTTGACGCGACCACATACAGAGAGCACTGCGGGACAGTTGTAAGCGTTGTTGATCACCAACTTACGGAAGTCCACAGCGCTTCGATCAGAAGCAACAACATCCTCGAGGCTGAGGAAGTAGCGATCGCGCTCACCACCACACACCAGAGGGAAGAGTCTACTAAAGAAAAAGTTACTGACTCGCAAGAAGCGTGTCGACGGTACAGCAGTGGACGCATATCCAGTGCTGCCATCCGCATACTCAAGGGAAGAAAAATCAACTTATCGAGCTGCTCCAATACGTAGACACCAGACCACGAAACTGTGCCAGGGAACCAGCGTGCCGACGCCATTGCCCGAGAATACGCCATCCGGGGGGCGCACAACGATAAAGAACCAGCCACAGTTACTAGACACCATGGAGCAGTTTTAGAACACCAGAGAGCCCTGAGGAGGATATACCCTCCTCCCCACAAAGACCTCAGCAGAGAGCAGTCAGTTGCCTAAAGACAGCTGCAGATTTATACGTACCTCAATCTCAGTCTTCTGAGTAAAATCTATCCGGGAATATACGCCAACAAATGCCCGCTATGCAGAGAACACCCCACACTTTACCACGGCCAACACACACAGGTAGTGCCAAGAAAATGTACACCAACACCGGAGCAGTGGGAGGCTGCGCTATCCAGCTTTAAGCCACAAGAACAGCTCAAGCTGATCGACAGAGCATGCAAGATGGCAAAGGCCACAGGGGCCCTGGACTCAGGGCTCCACCTTCACCAAAAAAATATTTGTAATAGAGTTTTGCATTCTCATGAAGCAATTCTCACCGTTTCTCATGAGATTAAGCGTCCAAGTTCTGGGAACATCACGCACCAGATACCGACACGTGCTTTGCAGAGGGGGTTTGCGCGCGGCCCTCATGCCGGCTACAGAAGCGGCAGCGGACACGCTGTGATGGGCCTTGGCGAGGAACCGGCACGGGCGAGCCTGCACGTAATGTGTGCCCGGCGTGGCGCAAGGCAATGACATCAGTGGTCGCTGTCAATCCAGTTGCTGTAATCGCGCGTTTTCACGTTTTGAATGCGAAGCATTTCTTAGCGAACTTCGGTGAATTTGAGACTTCCTATCTATCTATCTATCTATCTATCAATCTATCTATCTATCTATCTATCTATCTATCTATTTATTTATTTATTTATTTATCTATCTATATATCTAGCCGCCTACGACTTTTAGCTTTCCTGGCCGTCTCGATAATGGTATCAATACCAAACTTGGTATGGCATAACATTACTGTAGGAAGAACATGTTTGACTAGTAATAACACAAAAATCATGACAGTTGTGTCATAAATGTCATTATTTATATTTCATGGTCCTGCAGCTCTTCCGATGGTTTCGTTCACATCATCATCATCATCATCATTATCATCATCATCAGCCTGACTACGTCCACTGCAGGACAAAGGCCTCTCCCATGTTCCGCCAGTTAACCCTGTCCTGTGCTTGCTGCTGCCAATTTATACCCGCAAACTTCTTAATTTCATCTGCCCGCCTAACCTTCTGTCTCCCCCTAACCCGCTTCCCTTCTCTGGGAATCAAGTTAGTTACCCTTAATGACCAGCGGTTATCCTGTCTACGCGCTACATGCCCGGCCCATGTCCATTTCATCTTCTTTATTTCAACTATGATATCCTTAACTTCCGTTTGTCCCCTAATCCACTCTGCTCTCTTCTTGTCTCTTAAGGTTACACCTACCATTTTTCTTTCCATTGCTCGCTGCGTCGTCCTCAATTTAAGCTGAACCCTCTTTGTAAGTCTCCAGGTTTCTGCTCCGTAGCTAAGTACCGGCAAGATACAGCTGTTATATACCTTCCTCTTGAGGGATAGTGGCAATCTACCTGTCATAACTTGAGAGTACTTGCCGAATGCGCTCCACCCCATTCTTATTCTTCTAGTTACTTCAATCTCGTGGTTCGGCTCTGCGGTTATAACCTGCCCTAAGTAGACATAGTCTTTCACAACTTCAAGTGCACTATTACCTATCTCGAAGCGCTGCTCCTTTCCTAGGTTGTTGTACATTACTTTCGTTTTCTGCACATTAATTTTAAGACCCACCTTTCTGCTCTCCTTGTCTAACTCCGTAATCATGAGTTGCAATTCGTCCCCTGAGTTACTCAGCAATGCTATGTCATATTGCAAATCTGGTATGGTATGACATGATTGCATGGCGAACACAATCGACAGACCCTAACATGAAAATCATGGCATGCGTGTCATGTAACATAACTACATGCCACGCTCACGATGCGCTCGTGGCCATTTCGCTAGCGTCATATATACCAAATTTGGTAATATGGTACGCGAATGGACGACATAGCTTATTGACACGTCCAAACATGATAATCACGACATGCGTGTTATGTAATAACATGACTAAATGCCACGCTCATGATGCGCTGGCGGCCTTTTCGCTTGCTTCACCTATACCAAATTTGGTATTACGGGAAGCGAATGGATGGCGAAGGTATGATACTGGTGCAAACATGATAATCGTGAGATGCATGTCATGTAACAACATGACTACATGCTACGCTCATGACGCGCTCGTGACCGTTTCGCTAGCTTCACATGTAGCAAAGACGGTATTACGCGAGGTCAACGGACGACATAGCTAAATGACACATCCAAGCATGATAATCACGACATGCGTGTCATGTAACAACATGAATACATGCGACACTCATGATGCGCTCGCGGCCGTTTCGCCAGCTTCACATATGCCCAATTTCGTGTTACGTGATGACAATGAATGACGAAGGTATGTGACTGGGGCAAACATGATAATCGTGAGATGCATATCATGTGAGAAAATGGATACATGCCACAGTCAAGGTGCCAATACGTTTCGACGTGACGCGGTGCGCGTGCTCCTCGGCGTTCATTTTGTCGCTCACGCCGGCGTTGCCACGCCAGACACCGGTCCTGCCATATACTACCAGGCGCGCGCCGTGCTTCCTTTCTTTGATGCATGCGCGTTTCAGCGCGTCCGGCGTCCCTCCGTCACAAAAAGAGAAAGACGCAGTGTTGTCTGGGTAACGCATTGGCGCGAAATGCAGTATGTCGCGTTTCCCGCCGCGCCGACGAACGCAGGTCGCGCCTGGCATCAGACTATAGGGAGCTTCAGTTTGTACGTATACTTCTTTACGTTACCGTGTTACCGGATACCGGATAGAATCTGCGCATGCGCGAGTCTTTACGGAACGTGAACCTTTACGTAACGTAAACTACTCGCTGGATAGGCTTTACGTTCACGGCCCGGAGCAAGCCACCGAGTCAAGACAAGCCGAAGCAGAAGCGCCAACGGCGAACACGTTGTCTAAATTTGCTCTGTCATCAGCGGAATCGATGTCTGGGCGCAAGCGATTTACTCTCAGCGATGACATCGCTCTAGTAAAGGAGGTATTATATGTAAATCCTTTCCTTGACCCTGCGAGGTGGCTGAAGATAACGGATCGGCTCTCCGAGGTGCTCGGCAGGTGCTTCAGCATTCGCAGTGTCAG